>PVKV010003051.1:0-152817 GCA_004027835.1 Alouatta palliata | reverse complement strand
TGATGTGGTACTGAGAAGAATGTATATTCTGTGGATTTGGGGTGGAGAGTTCTGTAAATGTCTATTAGGTTTGCTTGATCCAGGTCTGAGTTCAAGTCCTGGATATCCTTGTTAATTTTCTGTCTCGTTGATCTGTCTAATATTGACAATGGGGTGTTCAAGTCTCCCACTATTATTGTGTGGGAGTCTAAGTCTCTTTTTAAGTCATTAAGAACTTGCCTTATGTATCTGGGTGCTCCTGTATTGGGTGCATATATATTTAGGATCGTTAGCTCCTCTTGTTGCATTGATCCTTTTACCATTATGTAATGTCCTTCTTTGTCTCTTTTGATCTTTGTTAGTTTAAAGTCTATTTTATCAGAGATGAGAATTGCAGCTCCTGCTTTTATTTTGCTCTCCATTTGCTTGGTAAATCTTCCTCCATTCCTTTATTTTGAGCTTTTGTGTATCTTTGCATGGGAGATGGGTTTCCTGGATACAGCACACCGACGGATTTTGGCTTTTTATCCAGTTTGCCAGTCTATGTCTTTTCATTGGGGCATTTAGCCCATTTACATTTAGGGTTAATATTGTTGTGTAAATTTGAACCTGCCATTTTGATGTTAGCTGGCTGTTTTGCTGGTTAGTTGATGCAGTTTCTTCATTGTGTTGCTGCTCTTTGCCATTTGGTATGTTTTTGGAGTGGCTGGTACTGGTTGTTCCTTTCTAGGTTTAGTGCCTCTTTCAGGAGCTCTTGTAAAGCAGGCCTGGTGGTGATGAAATCTCTGAGTACTTGCTTGTTTGCAAAGGATTTTACTTTTCCTTCACTTATGAAGCTTAGTTTGGCTGGATATGAAATTCTGGGTTGAAAGTTCTTTTCTTTAAGGATGTTGAATATTGGCGCCCACTCTCTTCTGGCCTGTAGGGTTTCTGCTGAGAGATCTGCTCTGAGTCTGATGCGCTTCCCTTTGTGGGTAACCTGACCTTTCTCTCTGGCTGCCCTTAGCATTTTCGCCTTCATTTCAACCCTGGTGAATCTGACGATTATGTGCCTCGGGGTTGCTCTTCTTGAGGAATATCTTTGTGGTGTTCTCTGTATTTCCTGGACTTGAATATTGGCCTGCCTTGCTAGGTTGGGGAAGTTCTCCTGGATAATATCCTGAAGAGTATTTTCCAGTATGGATTCATTCTGTCCGTCACATTCAGGTATACCTATCAAACGTAGATTAGGTCTTTTCACATAGTCCCATATTTCTTGGAGACTTTGTTCATTCCTTTTAACCCTTTTTTCTCTACTCTTGCCTTCTCGTTTTATTTCATTGAGTTGATCTTCGACCTCTGATATCCTTTCTTCTGCTTGGTTGATTCGGCTGTTGAAACTTGTGTATGCTTCACAAAGTTCTTGTGTTGTGTTTTTCAGCTCCATCAATTCACTTATATTCCTCTCTAAGTTGGTTATTCTCGTTAGCATTTCGTCAAATCAGTTCTTAGTTTCTTTGCATTGGGTTAGAACATGTTCTTTTAGCTCACAGAATTTTCTTATTACCCACCTTCTGAAGCCTGATTCTGTCATTTCATCACACTCATTGTCCATCCAGCCTTGTTCCCTTGCTGGTGAGGAGTTGTGATCCCTTGTGGGAGGAGGGGCATTCTGGTTTCGGGTGTTTTCCTCCTTTTTGCACTGGTTTCTTCCCATCTTTGTGGATTTATCTATGTGTGGTCTTTGTGGTTGGTGATTTTCAGATGGGGTCTCTCACTGGACATCCAGTTTGTTGATGATGAAGTTCTTTCTTTCTGTTTCTTAGTTTTCCTTCTAACAGTCTGGCCCCTCTGCTGTAGGACTGCTGAGGTCCACTCCAGGCTCTGCTTGCCTGGGGATCACCTGCAGCAGCTGCAGAACAGTAAGGGTTGCTGCCAGTTTCTTCTTCTGCTATCTTTGTCCCAGAAGAATACCCGCCAGATGTCAGTCTGAGCTCTCCTTTATGAAGTGACTCGTTGGATATACGGGGGTCAGGGAGCTGCTTGAGACAGAGTGTCCTTTATAGGAGCTCAAGTGCTGAGCTGTGAGCTCCGTTGTTCATTCAGAGTTGCTGGGCATGTACGTTTAAGTCTGCTGCAGCAGAACTCATAAACTCCTTTTTTTTCCCCCCCAGGTGCTCTGTCCCAGGGAGTTAGGGCTTTATTTATGAGTTTCCCTTGTGCTGCTGCCTTTTTCTCAGGGCTGCCTTGCCCAGCAATGAGGCAGCCTAGTCACTGCCTGCAGAGGCTTTGCTGAGCTTCTGTGGGCTCCGCCCAGCTGCCATGTGAACTTCCCTGCAGTTCTGTTTATACCAGTGTAGTTAGAACTGCCTAGGCAATGGTGGGCTTCCTCTTCAATGGCAAACTACCTCTGTAGTGGCAGACTGCCTCGGTAATGGCGGACGCCCCTCGCCCACAGAGCTGGACCGTCCCAGGTTCAGCTGCGCTTGCTGTGAAACTCTCGATCCAGATTGTTTCCGATGGCTGCTTTTTGTGGGGGTGGGACCAGCCGAGCCTGATCACCTGGCTCCCTGCCTCAGAGCCTTTTTTTTCTTTTTTTTTTTTTGGTTGAGTGGTCGACTGTCTCCCAGGTGTTCCAGCCGCCTGTTGAAAAGACACCGCGATCTGTGTGATTTCCCGTGCGGTGACCCACTGCGCCGGCTGAAACCACGGGTGCTGAGATTCGTGGTGTTTTTTTGCCTGGGAAATCTCCTGGCCTGGCTGCCTGTTTCAGTTCCCTTTTTTAGTTAGATGAATGGACGGCTCTGCCTTCCCAGAGCTCCATTTGACAGCTAGAATGGCACCGGGACCCACATATTTTGTATGGGGAACTGCTGCGCCGGAGTGCCGCCCAAAACAGCAGCACTGGCGAAAACAGCCGCGCCAGCGAAAACAGCCGCGCTGGCCAAACCAGCCCCGCTGGCGACCGGTGGGGCTCCTCCCCCTGGGAATCTCCTGGTCTGTGGGCAATAAAAATCCGTCTGAGAATGCAGCGTCCACTCACCCTCTGCGCTTTCACTGGGCGCTGCAATCCTCAGCTGCTCCTAATCGATCATCTTGGATCCAGTCCCAGCAAGTGATTTTTTATTCTTTAGCCACAGTTCTCCCACATTTTTACATTATCACATTTTTTCCATATTTTTTAAACATTAGATACGCAATTTGTTAGAAGTTAAAAGGGAAAAACATTCTTTTGGCCGAATACTATCACATTATATTTAACTTAAAGACTGTTAACTTTTTGAATATCAAAAATTGAAGCTGCTGGGAATCACATTTATTTGTAAGTCCCAAAATAGCCCTGAGGTCTGAATAGGAAAATAACTTTTATCAACTATAACAAAACCCTCACCTCAAAATAAAACACTATGAAATTTACACAATTGTATCTTTACTTGGTATCTGTACAATAGCCAGAAACCTACTGGATTTTGAGAAGCAACAATGCAAATAGGTTTATATTCAGATAAGAGAGCTTATGCTAAGAAGACCTAACTTGAAACCTGGCACCCTATGCAGGAATCTGTTCAATCCTTAAAACAGTCATAAAGTCAACCTTTGTTAAACGCACAGGTCCTTGGACACTCCCAAATGTCAGGCAGAACAAAGAGAATTCCAGTACACTGGCTTTTACTGTTCATCTGAAGGACGTATAATTCTCAAATCCTTTCAGATGGCCCAAAGGCTCGCAGGGTTGCTGGTCATATTTCTGGGTCTGCCATAGCCTTTTGCAGTTTTCATAAAGTGTATCCATAGCTGTGCAGTTCTAAACCAGCTTCTAGAACTTTTGCTCAAAAACTGGCGTTAGGATGCCTCCATGCCTACCTCCCAAAACTTCATAAAGCATCAGGCCGACATGGACCATGGCTTTAGTTGATGGATGGCTTCCTTAGTGTATTTCCTTGTTATGTAAAAACAAGAGAAGGATGTAGTATTATGACAAAAGTATTTCCCTGAAAAACCAAACTGTGTTAAAATTGATTGGAGTATCTAATATGCAGGCAGATCTGGGGAAACACCAGGGCTTCTCAGGATAGGATGTTGTTTCTGAGGGTAACCTACAGCCAGATGTCAAGGGCCATAGGCTGAATGCCTGGAGAGCTCTTTCAGGGGGAACGAATCCTCGTAGGTCTGGGCCCTCTCCTTCTTTCTTTCTCTCTGCCTTTCCCCTTGTACATACAAAGATCATGTGGGCAACACAGCAAGACGGCAGCCTATACAGGCCAAGAGAAGTCACCTCAGAATGAAACCTGTCTTGCTGGTATCTTGATCTTGGACTTGCCGGCTTCCAGAACTGGGAGAAAATAAATTCCTGTTGTTTAAGCTACTTAGTCTAGTATTTTGTTATGACAGCCCAATCAGACTAATACAGACACTGACTTGTACCTTTCTGTTTATATATTCATTTGGTTTTCTATAGCTGCACAGTTACATTATTCTCTTGTAAATGTTAATTAATAATTACTTATGGATTTCTGACTCCACCACATCCCTATTCTTTATCAGATCCCTGTTATTCACTTTAACAGCATCCCTTTATTTCTTCTCGATTGTACTTAGACTGATCTATTTAACTACTTGCTTAATGTGCTTTTTCTGCTAGACTCTAAACACCGTTAGGGGATGCACTCTGTCATGAACTTCACTATATCTTCAGGGCTTATCACAGTAGACACTGAGAAATAGTTGTTGAATGAATAAATACATGGATGAATTCCAGTGCTAGTGAATATTACTTACCAATAACTTATTTTACTTAATTGTCTTAGTAAAGCATTCTATTTTAGATTTTTGAAGAGCCTAATAGCGTGGTAAAATTCTGTCTTTAACTCGGTGGCACCATGATTGGAAATGTGGCTTTTTCAACCATCAGGCGAAACTCATCAATGGCGATCTAAACCATGGCTACCACCTAACTAAAGCTAAAAGGCCTAGGAGAAGAATCATTAGGCTCCTGTGTATAGCACGTATTGCTTAATAGTGGCTGTCTTAGTCCAATCCCATGAAAGCAGAAGAGGAGGGAGACACGTGGGTGCAGAAAGCTTACTCCAAGGAAGGAAGGAATGAGGGATAGGGAGATGCAAGAGTGAGAGGGAAACAGAAAAATTAATATAGGGTTGCATTGCCAAGGTTGTTGCTATAGAAAACAGGGCGTTGAATGAGCCGTGACCTCTGGAAAGAATGCAGAATTGATGGCTTGAGCAACGAGGGGCTGGTCACCTCCCTGTTGCTGAGAATTGCCCCACGACCATTCACATTCAGACTTCCAGGCTGCCTTTGGATGAGGACTGAGAGGACTCTCAGGGATTTCAGAGTGAGACATAAACAGGAAATAAACACAGAGCATTCTCAAAGTGGATCATGAGTCGGCATCGGCCTATACCTGCAGGGAACTGTCCCCTCATATCAGTATCTGAAATCAGAAGTGGGATATCACAAGTGTCTGCTACTGTGAGGAACTTCAGTGCAGCATTTCTTGTTTTTGCAGTAACACATTTTCGTTCCCCTTTATCCCAGGTTCAAGTTGGTGATACACTTGTTCTCTGTCCCATGAGCACGCTTGGCATGGAGGGATGGAACAGCGAGTAGGGCTCTTCAGCAGCCAGAGAGAAAGATTCCCCAAATAAGTATCAAAACAATCTGTCATTTCATCAAGTCCTCAAAACAGAGCTCCCCAGGCACACTGCACTCCTGTGCTTACATAGTTCCTTAATGCCATGTGTTTCTCTGACTCATTTTCTGATTCCATGCATGTGTCCCAATGCATAAAAGGTTCTTATAGCAGGTGTAGTGGTGGTTTTGGTTTGAAGTGCAACCAACACAGCCTAGATATGCCTGGAGAGATTGACCAGGGTCTTTTTGACATTGGGGCTGCAGCTACAGCCCCTGCTGATGAAGGTGGGGCTGGTGATGATGACATTGGAGATAGCAATTAGATGACTCCAGCCATAATGTCACTGCTAATGGTGACGTTTTGAGCCTTGGCAGGTTGAGTCAGGGTGGATAAGGATTTAAACTAGACTTATTGTCCACCCTTTCTCCAAGATTCTCTCATACTACCCTGCCCGCTGAGGGCCAGCGCTGTGCATTGCCCGCTCCTATATCACTCATTCCCTGCTTGGTACAGGGCAGATGCTTTGTACATGGGTTTTCTTTAATTCTTAATTATTTCATGACTTCTTTTGACTCAAGCATGATTTTCTTTTTTGAGATGGAGTCTAGCTCTGTCGCCCAGGCTGGAGTGCAGTGGCATGATCTCGGCTCACTGCAACCTCCGCCTCCCGAGTTCAAGCAATTCTCCTGCCTCAGCCTCCTGAGTAGCTGGGACTACAGATGCTCCCCACTATACCCAGCTAACTTTTTGTATTTTAGTAGAGATAGGGTTTCACCATGTTGGGCAGAATGGTCTCCATTTTCTGACCTCGTGATCTGCCCACCTTGGCCTTCCAAAGTGCTGGGATTACTGGGGTGAGCCACCGTGCCCAACCCCAAGCATTATTTTCACAAACTAAAATATTTTGACCATGTTTGCATCCTCACTGTTCTCCAAATGTTAAACATCAAATTATGTTTAAAAACCTAGGATGGCCATTAGCAACTGTATTAGTTTGCTAGGGCTGCCATAACAAAATAACAGACTGAGCACAAAATAACAGTGGCTGGAGGGGCTTAAACAACAGAAACTTATTTTCTCACATTTCTGGAGGCTGAAAGTTCAAGACCACTGTGCCAGCAGGGTTGGTGTCTGGGGAGGTCTCTCTTCCTGACCTGTAGACAGCCACCTTCTTGCTGTGTGCTCGCCTGGCCTTTCCTCTGTTTGTGCTGAGAGGCAGAGAGAGAGAGAGAGAGAGAAAGAGAGTGCACTAGCTCTGTGCCTTATAAGGACACCAGTCCTATCAAACTTTCCTACACTTATAACCTCATTTAACCTTAATTACCTCCTTAAAAGCCCTATCTCCAAATATAGTTACATTGGGAGTTAGGGCTTCAACACGTGAATTTTGAGGGGACATAATTCAGTGCATAACCAATAACCTTATGGAGTGAACTCACTCTATTTTAAAGACACTGTTAATTAATCCTATTGGAAAGCGATGAGCTAGAGTATGACTCACCTTTAGGGATCTAAGTCATAAATGATGAGGTAGGAGTTTTGGCAAGGTTGGGTTCCCCTAAGACAAAAATTCTTGTGCAACTGATTTATAGCAAGTCTCAGGGGAGATTGGTAAGGGAACAGGGGAAGCAGAGCAAGGACGAAGGGCAGGGAAAGAGACAGGAAGTAAATATAAAGATTCAGGCAGTGGCCCGATATTACAGGGGGCTCTGGGTTGTTAATTACACCTCAGAGTTGTGCTGACCCCAGGGACTGCTCTCCTGCTCCTGTACCTGTCAGACATTGGCTAAGGGCATGCCTGAGGGATGTCAATTTCCAAGCATTTTCAGTTTTCTACACCCAAGAAAATTCTTCAAAGAGGAAAGGCACATGTGTGCGTTGGAGGCAAAAGCACATGTAACCTCGACGAGGAATGCACAGACACAGTGGAGGGGGTTGGAGGACTCTGGGTGGCTCATCAACAATGTCTACTTCAGCATGCTAGAATAATGTATATCTAGGGGTGGGGAGCAGTTGGCACAGGGGCCTGCCTTCTGAGCAGCACTCAGCCCTCCCACTAGCCATGCCTCTCAGATGGTACCATTGGAAAGCTTTAGCATGTAGCAGTGAAGAATCACATATATCATGTGAGGAAACTTCAAAAACTAATGGCTTCTTCAACTTCCAGGGGGAATATGGGTACACTGGAGTCGATCACTTCCAAGTTAAATCGTAAATTTACAACTTACAAATTGTGTAACCTTAAGCAACTGACACCATCACTAAAGTTAGGTAACTAAGTCCAACTAATTGTAAATGCCATCTCTAAGATGGAGACATCAAATAAATAAAGCAGGTTAAAAAAAAAATTACCCTGCATTTAGTAGCACTTAAGAAACATAAGTTCCTCCTTCCAACTTCTTCTTCCCTTTCTTCTAAGTAATCCCATGCCTGCTCCTGAAAACATCTGAATACAACTCTGTCTCTTCCTGTCTCTCTTTTGGTCTAGTGCTTTT
The DNA here is from genome assembly GCA_004027835.1 of Alouatta palliata. Taxonomy (NCBI): domain Eukaryota; kingdom Metazoa; phylum Chordata; class Mammalia; order Primates; family Atelidae; genus Alouatta; species Alouatta palliata. The sequence goes on along the minus strand of PVKV010003051.1, from coordinate 144,711 downwards.
AGTGCTTTGGGGAGAGAGTTTTATGGTCCTTATGACAGCTTTCCCTTCATATTTTTTGTCCCTTTACTAAAAAGAGAGGACATTCACTCTCTATTTTAATTTGCAATGTACTAAGGGGATGGACCCTAACTGCACTTTGGTGGAGGAAAGGGAAAGACAACACAAGTGGGGAATAACAGGGTGCATCCCAAATAAACAGGAGGCAGCCTGAGGGTCCTGGGTGTGCTGACATGGTAAATTCAATTCATTTATTCATTTATTCATTCATTCCATATTTATCTAGAACCTGCTTAGTGCTGGGTACTGTACTAGGTCCTCAAGAAACAAGAAAGACCAAGATAAGGACACTGCCCTACAGGTATTTCCCGTCTGTTAGGGGCTGTAGGAAATGTAAAGAAGTGCAGACATAGAAGATTGGTAGGAATCTGAAGCAAATGTTTGCTACTTCATAATCTGCACCAAACTTTAGCCAGCAATGAAAGCCATCCAGTGACTTATGAGTTCTTTGGAGAGTAGAGGGGATATGAAGGAAGGACAGAGAAAAATCCAATTTGTAACAAGAGAGCATACCAGTCCTCAATTCCTGCTTTCACCTTTGACCTTGCTCCTCTATCCATTTCTGCTGCATCTGGCCTTGCCCTAGGAGTGAATAAAGAAGCAGGGGAGCATGGGAGAGAGAATGGGGATTCTCTATTTGGGTCCAAATAGCCTTGGGGGTAACTCTTACTCTGTCATGTACCTTCCTGACCTGTAGACAGCCACCTTCTTGCTGTGTGCTCGCCTGGCCTTTCCTCTGTGTTGAGAGGCAGAGAGAGAGAGAGAGAGAGAGAGAGAGAAAGAGAGTGCACTAGCTCTGTGCCTTATAAGGACACCAGTCCTATCAAACTTTCCTACACTTATAACCTCAAGCCATCATTTCTGTAAGCATCTATTTGCTCATCTACATTGGATGAGCAAGGGATCATCCAATGTAGATGAGCAAATGCATGCATAGAGAAATAAAATTGGGGATAATCTAGGACAAGTCATAGCCACACAACGCATGGAGACTTTTGTTATTCTTACTGCCACAGCCACCACCACAACCTCTGCAACCTCTGCTATTGCTGGCCGGCTTCCAGCATTCAAATGGAGTTAATAATAGGAGATGAGGGTTTGGCCCCTTCCTGCTGCAGACACTCCCAGCTATGCTTTTCTTACAGCTCCAATGAGATGGGAGGGAGGAGGTAGGATAAAGACAGGCTGGGACCAACAGAAATGACTGAGCAAGAAGAAACGAGGGAGGAATGTAAAGACTTGGTGAAGTAGAGAGGACATCAGTGGAAATGAGAAGAGAGAGAGAACAAGGAAGAAGAAAAAGAAGTCCCTCACTGCTACCTTCTCACAGAGCTTCCACCTATTCTGAGGAACTAAGAAGCTTCTTCCCTCCATGACTTCAACTCCAGGCCCATCTTGGGATCTTATCAGTTCCTCTGCTATCAGGAAGCCAGGCTAAAGGCATAGATTGGGGCAGTCCAAAGGCTGACTTCTCCAAAATAGCCAATACACAGTAAACAAAAATCAGGGAGAACAAGCAGAACAGATTTCAAACTACCCGCAATGGGAAGGTTTGAAAATAGAAGATTTTGGGGATAGAAGTGTAAGGCTGCTTCATTTTTAAGGTGAGACTGGACATTCTAAAAAATTAACTCACCTGGAACCATCAGGAACATGAACATACTTGGACGATTTGGCATAAGGAATGTGTGAAACCATCTAAGCTGTCCTCAGGTGGAGTGAGCCACCTCCATCAGGAATGAAATGCTCATCAGTAGACACACTAGAACATATGTTCCATGAGAACTCAATGAGAGATGGCATTAAACATTTTAAGAGTCACTTCTAGTTTAAGCATCTGTAATCAGGAACAAAAAAGACTAAAATTACTCTCCATTCTGCAGTTCTACTGAGAAACAAGATGTTGTTAGTAGTGAGTGGGGAGAAAAATATAGATTTGAGATGCAAGCCAAAAATGTATTCATACTCACTACGAGTCTCATAGTGTTAGACGTTTTTACCTACATTAAGTTGAAGAATATCCGGCATCCTGCCACTTTTTCACATGGACTTCATTTGGATGGACCATGAGTTGTGCCTGGTACCATGATGAAGGGCACTGACCCGGCGCTGGGAACTACTTATTTGAAACTTCCAAAGGGGACTTCTGTACATAGTGAGCAGCTCTGCAGACCTTTCACCTTTGCAAAATGAGACAGTGCTGGAAGCCCTTTGTTCCTAGCAAGCACAGTGACCCAAGAAGCTCCTCAGAGGTAGCCATGGGCAAAGTCAGGGAGCAGGAAGACTGCACACTGCCCCTCTCCTTTTTGTGTGGAGCCCTTCTGTCTTCCATTATCCTCTTTCTGGGTGTATACAGCCTTCTTCACCACCATCATCAGCCTCACAGACCTGATACCATGATTTCAGGTTGCTCACCAACATTTTGGCATTTGACACTTGGAATAATAGGATATTTTAGCATGGTTATTCCCATTGCACAGCTAAGATATAGAGTCTTAGATTTATGAGCACATGAATGTAAGTGAATGCTGGGCTGTGGGCATCAAACCATCCTGCCTAGAGTCAGTGAGCACCTGATCTCTTTGGGTCTACCCACCCATCAAGACCCCCCCCCCCAGGTTTCTGGCCTTTCCCTCTCCCTCACACCCCTCACTTGCTCCAAAACACTTACCTATCCTTCCTGTCACTTCATCAGAGCTCTGCTTCTGAGAGACTGCAGAGAAAGCACTGTGCTATGAAGAGTGGGTCTTTGGTTGCAATCCCAGCTCAGCCTTCACACACTTAGACAAAGTACTTAACCCCTCTTAGCCTCAGTTTCCTCAACTGAAGATGGGACTAATAACCGTACCTCCCTTAGAGGGCTGTTGTGGGGATTAAACAACATAGCACCTGAAATGTTTAGTTCAGTGTCTGGCTCATAGCAAATACTCAGCACTGTTCACTGATATTATCTATGCTAATAGATTCCAGTAATCTAAGTTTGCCTTTGGACTGGAACCTCTTAGAGATAAAGCTCTCACTACCTGTGGGAGGTGGGGAGAAAGGCTGGGGGACATGAGGCTGCAGGGCCCTGGGCATGTACATAGCAATATAGGCAGCACAATGATGCGGGGCTGGGCTAGCCTTGAGCATCCAGTTCAGTGATGTCTCACCTGACTTCTGCAGCCCTCCTTTTAGCCAAGCCACTGCTCATTAGCACTTCTTCCAGAGCTCAGGCAAGGAGAAAAATGAAACAGGGCTGAATCCTGTCCATCCTGGTAGTTCTTAGCAGATAAAGAAAGCCAAGAACTAAATTAAAAGTTGAGTTGAAGTTTAAGGGCCAATGATTACGCTGAGGTCTGCTGCTTTCTCTCCCTGCCAGCAGTCTTAGGTATTTGAGTGGAGGTTGCATTTGACAGTTGTGATACACATACTTGACCTGGCCTGAGAGGCCTTGTCTTCAGGAGTCTTGAAGGATACCCCTGGGATTTGAAGAGTTTCTTTTTTCTCGCAGCTGCCTGAGCCTTCAGTCAAAGGCTGCAAAATCTCAACATAAAGCTAGGAATTTGCATATCCATCCCTCTCTCAGAGTGGGCCCATGGAATGTGAAGATAATGAGGTGCTGTCTTCAAGATGCCTGGATTCCAGGGCTGTTCTTAGCCATCTGAACCCATAATTGCAATATACTATGATGTATACTGCAATAGAAACAATAATAAGATAAAATGGTTCCAAGAACAAAGAGAAGGGAGTTATCCATTTTGCCCATTGAGGTGAGTGTAAGGAGGCAAAGATTAGCAAGATTCACAGAGTTGGAGACACTGGGGCTTGGTAGAGGCATGGATGTAGACATGTTAGATACACTTTTTGTGCTTCAGTTTCTTTATCTGAAAAGTAGACGTAATAATAGCATTGACTTTATAAGTGCTATAGTTGTGAGGACTGAAAGAGATAAAGTCACATAAGGCCTGGCACACAGAGTAACCACCCAATGAATGTTTGCTTATATTAACTCTTAGTAGTAGCAGTAGCAGTACTAAGAATATTAAAAATCATAGTAGAAATAGTACTATTACTTCTGATATTCCTAGTGCTTATCAGTGTCTAATCAATAGTTTAAGGCTCAATAAATATCTGCAGAATAAATACTGAGAAAATGAATGTATACAGATATGCTATCCAATATCTCTCTGTTCAGAGATGGATATAGAGATTTTTCTCCTGTCTGTAAAGGATTTAAGGCATCTCACCATAAGTGATATTTATAAAATAAAGTCAGAGAAATAAAAGAAGAATAGAAAAATCAAGATCAAGAAAGGAAGAAGCAGCCAGGCATGGTGGCTCACGCCCATAATCCCAACACTTTGGGAGGCAGGTGGATCACTTCAGGTCAGGAGTTCGAGACCAGTCTGGCCCAAAATGGTGAAACCTCATCTTTACTAAAAATACAAAACTTAGATGGCACATCTAAGTGCCATCTTATAGTGGCACATGCCTATAATCCCAGCTCCTTGGGAGGCTGAGGAACTAGAATATCTGGAGCCTGGGAGGTCGAGGTTGCACTGAGCTCAGATCGTGCCACTGCACTCTAGCCTGGGTGACAGAGTGAGACTCCAGAAGGAAGGAAGCAAGGAAACAAGGGAGGAAGGGAGGAAGGAAGGAAGGGAAGGAGGGAGGGAGGGAGGAAGGAAGGAAGGGAAGGAGGGAGGGAGGGAGGGAGGAAGGAAGGAAGGAAGGAAGGAGAGAAGGAAGAAAGGAAGGAGAAAATTAAATCTTTGTCTGTTTTGCTGTTACCATATTTTATGAAAACACCCATAAGGAATTGTATATGACACATATGAAATTCCCTTTGAGGGATATGGAGAAACCCTCAATGAGACCAGGGTCTTCCAGAGCAGTTCAAAGTAAACTCTACTGCAGGTCACTCAGCAGGGGACACAGGGATGGGCTATGTGAATCCAGATGCTTTGGACCAAAAAAAAAAAATACAAAAATTAAATCAACAATAATTTGAGCCCCAAATCTAATGTCACTAAAAGAGAAGCTTCTAGCTGGATAGAGCTCCTTCTCAAATAGGCCACTCCCTGTGTCTTACACCAAGCAAAGAAGGAACTGAGATTTATTTACTTAACAATGGTTTATAATTCTGCCAAGAAATACAGGTCACAAAGCATTCTGTTAACAGAATGATTGACAATCAGTAAACAAGATTCAAACAGGACTCTGAACTTCCTGGCAACCATGTCAGAAAGAAAAAGATGGTCAGTTGTGTACATGTGGTTATCAGAACGAGAAGCTTATTAGTGTAAATACCTAATGTAGATGATGGGTTGATGGGTGCAGCAAACCACCATGGCACATGTATACCTATGTAACCAACCTGCACGTTCTGTATATGTATCCCAGAACTTAAAGTATAATTAAAAAAAAAAAGAAAGAGAAGCTGACAAGTTCCACAGAGGAGACCATGATTTTCTTGGTGCTAAATTCTAAAATAATGTTATTGTACAATACAGATAAGTTATATAGAGGTACTGCGTGACTGTTTTCTAGAAAATGCAGCTGTAGACAGGTGATTTTAATGTGACTTTTAAAAGATGGCCTTTGATGAAGTTGGATGTGACACTAAAACCAAATTCAGTGCAGATATTTAGGAAAGCATCTGCACATGTCTTAGTCTATCCAGGTTGTTATAATGAGGTACTATCAACTGGGTGGCTTATAAACAATAGAAATTCATTTCTCACAGGTATGAAAGCTGGAAGTGCCAGCATGGCTGGGCTCTGGCGAGGGGACCTTTTTCCAGGTTGTAAACAACTGACATCTCCATATCCTCACATGGCAGAAAGAAACCAGGGAGCTCTTTTGGGTCTCTTTTATGAGAGCTCTACCCTCATAAAATTCATTTATGAGGGATCTATCCTCATGAAATTCATTTATGAGGGATCTACATTCATGACCTAATTATCCTCCAAAGGTCTCACTTCCTAATACCATCACCTTGAGGTTTAGAATTTCAACATCTGAATTGGGGCTAGGAGAGCACAAACCTTTAGTCCATTGCAGCGTATGCTTAATATCTCTGAAAGAAGAGGTGTAATTGCATGCAAACCATCACTGTACACACTTACACATATATCTTCGCAAAATAACTCAGATTCATTAAATATTAATGTATTTTAGCAATGCAAGGATATTGGTATTAGTCAAGTATATTAAATCCTAATTAAACGATAGCTTTTCTTGGGTACGGTTCTGCTGTAAGCCAGGAGACGATTATTCTCTATAAAATCCAATCTTATCCAGCAGACAATGATTGATCCCCTACTAAGTGTCAGGCACTATGCTAAGTATTGATGATGCAGAGATCTGAGAGACACTGTCCTTGACCTCAAGAAACTCACAGGGTGGCGGGGCGGGGTGATAACTACAAACAAACAAGGAAAGCTCTAAGGAGGTCATCACTGGAAGCCCTTGGGGCTAAGAGCAAGGCCTCCACAAGTGGCAAGAGATGGGAGCACGCTTTTTAAAGAAGATGACGTGTAGGTTGAGTCTTGAAAGAGGCACAGGGGTTGTCCAAACCAAGGACGATCAAGTGAGGGAGGATGCTGCATGCAAAGCGGAGAGCATAGGTCAAAGCAGTGTCCTTGGATGGAACTGTTGGTTTCTTGACTTTAGTGGGGGTCCCATGACTCCACATGTGATAAAAATGCATAGAACTAGGTACACACACACACACACACACCACACACAAGACCTTCATCTGTGGTGGAATCGTCTTCAAAGACACAGATTAAGAGCCTTAGGAACTACGAAGACACAGCAGCTTGCTGGCCTTGCTGCCCCTGGCTGCTCCTCTTCAAGCTTGTTTGTGCTAATTATGGTGGCTCTGACCTTTAGAATAGAACATTTCTAATCCAGTTTCCCAACATTTCTCCCCAGAAAGGCAGCTGTCAGCAAAACACTCTTAGACAAATACCGAGTGAAAAGAATTTGCTTCAGACACGTAAAGATGAAATCTGCTTTTAGGCAGAGGTGTGTGGGTAGACATGGTCTCCTGCTATGTCCAGACTGGGAAACCATTCATCCTTCTTTTTCTACCCAGATAGCTCTGACCAGCCACCTAATCTGGCTTTTCCTGGCCCAGCTTCCACGGTTGGAGCCCAGAAAATTTCTCATTCTGTGTTTGCCTTTGTGGTCTTGTGCAAGGCACTTAAATTCAGAGTTGTGGGTTCTTTGTCTGGAAACAGGAGTGATATATATGTACTTATTCATCTCCCACAGACATGGGAGAAGCCAGCAACAAAGGGCTTATGGAATATTCTATTTTTTTCAGTCCAGTCATCCCAAGAAACAAGTATAGTTTCATTCCTCAACTTTTGCCCAGCTAAGAATCTTCCCTCTGTGGTTTTCCTCCTATCTAAACTCTCAGAGTCCCTTCTGAACCTGTCTTTTCTCAGACCAGGCATCTTCTTGTTTCTTTTGCCTCAATAACAATGAGCTATCTGCAGATGTAAATAAAGCCATGGGTATGTGAAACAAATGAGACACATTAGAGCACAAGAAATGGTGTCAGGGTGACTTTCAGAACCAGAGTAACCTGCAGTCTTCACACTTTTCTGAGGAGGGAAGGTAAGAAAGAAATAAGAAGGTAGTCTCTGAATTAAGGATGATCTCAGAAATTCAGGGCTGGACTAATCCACCCAATCGGAGGCTATTGTCTAGTTCCAAAAATACTGTGGGGAACGTGGTGTTATCTGTGGGAGTAATGAGTGGTTGAATATTTTAGCTTAACTGCTGCTGACCTCAGAGAAGACCCCCCACAGCTTCCCGGAACTGGCTGAATCAAACCTGGGAATGGAGCCACCTTCCGTGTGTTAACACGAATCTTTTCATGCCAGATTCATTAACAGCTCGCCCCACTTCAGCCTCCACAGGTTTGGTTTTATTGTGTCCCACCCTCCACCCCACACCCAGCTAAACGTTTTCAGAGAGGAGGCAGTCATTTTTGATTTCTTCGTATATAATACCTTTGCTGATCTGACAGATTCCTGCTTTGTTCATTTGGATGGATTTACAGCAAGACTGCCTCATTAGTCTTCTCATAAGCTTTGCAGTCATCTCCGCAGTGAAGTTTCTGCCCATTTCCTTGCATTCTAAACCCAACTGTTTGGTGGCTGGCATGTTCTGCTATGGAAGGAAATACCCCACAAGTATGGGAGGGGGCGCGTTACAGAGCTCAGGGGCTTATAAGCCAGTGGAAGTTTGTCCAGCCCACAGACAGCAGTGGGCAGAGCCAGAGGGGCAGTAGGGATGGGCGCTCTGTGGTGAAGTTCCTCGCTGCCAACTGCACATTCCACTTTCTAGGGATGAGCTGGACTCTCTGATGTGACAGTCTATTGTGACTCACCCAGGACCTGGCATGTCAGGGCACACAATGAAAATATAATGACTGCCTTGTTATAATCTCCCTGGGAGCTGAGAGCAGAGCGGAAAAGGGGAAAGCAAAGGGAAGAACTAACATTTACGGAGTACCTCCTAAGCTCTGGGAACTTCCCCTCCATGTTTTATTTAGTTCTCACAAGTGCTCTTTGGGGTGGGCTTAACTGTTCTTTTAAAAGATTAAAGAGGCTGGGTGTGGTAGCTCACATCTGTAATCCCAGAACTTTGTGATGCCAAGGCAGGAGAATCTCCTGTGCCAGGAGTTCTAGACCAGCCTGGGCAACATAGTGAGACCCTGTCTCTAAAAGGATAAAAACATTAGCTGGGCATGGTGGTGGCATGCATGCCTGTAGTCCCAGCTGTCAGGAGGCTGAAGTGGCAGGATGGCTTGAGCCTAAGAGATAAAGGCTGCAGTGACCATGAATGGCAGAGTAAGACCCTATCTCTGAAAAAAATAATGATAATAAAAATTAAATTAAAAAAATAGATAAAGAAAGGTTCCTAAGAGTTAAGTTGTCTCAAGCCATGCCAGTGTGCACATGCCTCCCCTAAGGTTTACTCAACACAAATTGTGCCTCTAGCTTTCTTATGACGTTCTCAAACTCTCTGACTTGTCTATTTTGTGTCTTATGAAGATTATTGCTTTGGAGGATACCCTGCACATGTAAAAAAGGGATTCCCTCTTTTAAGGAGGTTACAATCTCTTTGGAAAGAGAAAGAAAATATGGGAAGGGAAAAAGAAAGCTAAGATTTACTGTTTGCTGCTTGAATATCAGGCACTTACATTATTTTGATGGATCGTACAACCATCCTTAGCATCCCCATTTTATTGACGGGGAAACTGTGACTCAGAAGGGTTTAGTAACTTCTAAATAGCTAATAAATGGCTGAATTGGAACTCTGCAATACATAAAAATAGGAGAATAAACTTAATCAGGTGGTAAAGCCTTCTCAGGCTAAATTCTGTGAAGATCAATAAGGGAGAAAGACAGTGTAGAAACCTCTTGGAGGGGTGGATTTTGAGACCTCCTCTGGGATTAGGTGTTGGGTGGATGGGAGTGAACCAGGCTGAGTATTTCAGGTGTGAGAACAGAATGAGTAAGACCTGTGTTAATTACACACTAGCCACTTAAGTGTTCCATCTCTGGTGGGATAAGACCCAAACAGTTTATATACAGAGAAGAGCTGCATTAAAGGATAAAGACATAGCACAGCAAGAACAGAGAAGGATAAGCATTGCAAGGGGCCTGGAGATCTCAGGTACAGGCTGATACACAGAACAGGCACTATCTCCACGTGAACCACCACCAGCATATGCACAAAGCATCTTGGTGCCAGGAATCCCCTTGTCTGCTCATGGAGGGAGTCTCTTATGGTGAGCTGGCCACATAGGCACATTCTAGCTCCAGGACCACCCTTAACCAGTGAATCCACTCCTGTTCCCATCACCTCTACTGAAACCAACTGCAAATCATACATCTGATTATTACTAAACAATGCCAACAGACTGCTACATCTTCCTCCACCACAGCTCACAGGCCCGTGCTGAGACAACAAAATTTATCCTTGGTTAACGTTTCCCGTAGTGCTGGCCGAGGGTCCATAGTGCTGGAGACAAGCATGTGCTCAGTGCACAGCAGAGAGATTAACCTGTGCTATGTGAAGTGGGCATGCCCATGAGCAAGAGGAAATGGGGAGACATGGGCTGGGGGCTGGACAAAGTGAGGCTCACCCCAGGTGAGCTGCTCTAGCCAGGAGGATGGCAAGTTGTTGAGGAGGAGTGAACGCAGTGAGCGGTGAGCTTCCTACAGTGTATGTCCCAGATGAAGCACAACTGAAGATAAGGATGAGTTAGTGGACTACGGTAACCCAGCTCCTGCAGTCTTAAGGTGACAAGTGGGGGAAGGGACAGATATAAAAGTGGGTAAGTGACAAGCATAAAATATAAATATAAAAACTTAGGGAGTAGAACATAGAAGCCAAACGTTTCATATCTGGGAGAGAAAAAGAATGACGGTGGCACATGGTAGAAAGGGGGATGTGCCACTTTGGAAACAGAGCTGGGCTGAAGAGACAAGGTGATTTTTGTATGATACAAATTGAGTCTGAAAGGTACATGAAGCATTGACATGAATGATACGTATGAAGTTGGGGCCAAAGTTAGCAATAGAAATTGAGGCTTGGAAGACTTAGAGAGATGAGCGAGACACTGAAGGAATGAATGATGTGTCTCGTGAAAGGAAGGAGTGGGAAAATGAATGAAGACAGAACATATGAGGAAGAAGAGAATCAACCAAGCAAGGAAAGAAAGAGTGTGTCAGTGTGCTAAGGCTACTGTATAAAAGTGTCACAAACTGGGTGGCTTAAAAAAAATAAATTTATTTTCTCATGGTTCTGGAGGCCAGAAACCTCCACACCTAGTTCCTTCTGAGGGCTCCAAGGGAGAATCTGCTTTGCGTCTTTATCTCGGCTGCTAGTGATGGCTGGCAGCCCTCGTTCTGCCTTGGCGATAAATGCTTCACGCCAGGCTGTGCCTCTGTCTTCACATGGTGTTCTTCCCTATGGATCTCTTCTTATAAGGACATGAATTTAGGGACTCACCCTACCCCACTTTGACCTCATCTTAATTACATCTGCAGGAAGCCAGATAAGTTCCCATTCTGAGTTATTGGGGGTCAGGACTTCAACATATCTTCTTGGAGGCAGAATTCAATTCATAACAAAGAGTCATCCAAGGCCAGGCATGATGACTCACGCCAGTAATCCCAGCATTTTGGGAGGCTGAGGTGGGCGGATTACCTGAGGTCAGGAGTTTCAGACCAGCCTGGCCAACATGGTGAAACACCATCTCTACTAAAAATACAAAAAAAAAAAAAAAAAAAAAAAATTAGTTGGGTGTAGTGGCAGGTGCCAGGAGGCTAAGGCAGCAGACTTGCTTGAAACCAGGAGGCAGAGGTTGCAGTGAGCCGAAATCGCACCACTGTACTCCAGCCCAGGCAACAAGAGTGAAACTCCATCTCAGAAAAGTATGAGAGTAGGACAAGAACCAAAATATAAAGAATCCAGGAAACTGCCCCAAGGAAGGAGGAATTTTGAGAAAGAAGAACCGATTGGTCAATGGTTTCAGAAGCCTATTGCAGTTCACAATGCCTTTCCTCTTAATACACCATGAGTCCTTGCCCTTCAAGCACTGGGTCCACGTTTCTTGTCAGCCTTCACTATTTGATGTTGAAAACACTATTTGTTCATTCTCTGATAAGGAGGAAGATAGACCAAGACAAGTGGGAAAATAGAAAATAATAATAATAATAATAAAACAGGCCAGATTATCCATGTTCAGGCTCATACGTGTGGCAAGAGGAAAGAGATCAGACTGCTGGGCTTTGGGAATAGCTGGGAAATGAGGAAACTGAGCCTTCTGGTCACTGTGCTACCCAGTCCCCACTCCCACTCTTCCTGGCATCTCAAATGTGTGGTTTTACCCACAGCCCCTGCTCCCATCTTTCCCATCCATCCTCTGCCCCCTTCAAAGTGATCTCCATATTTTTCCCTACTATACACAAACTGTCAACGTAAAACTTGACCACATCCAGCTGGCCTTTTCAATTCTTATTCTCCTTGCTTTGTGAAAGAGGAAGAGGTTAGAGGTAAGAAATGTATGTTCATTCATTCAACAAAAGTTTTTAGTATCTACTGTATGTTAGAAATGTTTATATGTTCTGTGGATACTCTGTGGATAACTAAGGGGTTACACTTAGTTGGGAGAGACAGAAAATAGTCAAGTAATTAAGTAACTAGGTAATGTTACATATGACAGGTGGCATGAACATATCAAACAGGACAGTGTGATAAGGAGAGACCGAGCAGGGGAAGGAGCACAAGGACTGATAGAGTGGTTGGACAGGACCTCTCCTCACCACAGAGGTGACATTAGAGTTGCAACATGAACACGAATGCACATTTTGCACATCCCAGGGTGGGTATGCTCTGTGTTGGCTCAGGAGCTGAGCCAGGCCCAGTGTGTGGAAATTGCACAGAGGCAGGGTCAGGCACAATATAAGAAAGACATCTAGACCATCAAAGCTGCCATCTCTGCAGTGTCTGGCCTGCGCTGTCATGAGCTTTCCATTCCCAGAGATGTTCTAGCTTTAGGAATGTTGACTATCAGTGAGGAAGACGGCAGAAGAAATGCTTAGATCATGTGGCAGATTGAACTCAATAAAGGGTTCTTCAACTCTGAAAGTCTGTGGTTTACCATCAAGGTCTTACTCATCCACTGTGTAGCTGCCTGACCAGGGCAGTGAGGAGCAGCAATGCCTGGCTCTGGGTAGGAGAAAGGACCACATACATAAAGAACAAGCTTTACCTCCAGCATGGTCAGAGGCTCTTCATGTAGAACCAGGCATGGTGGGTGGAGGTAGGGTCAGCTTGCAAGAGAAAAAGCAATTAATCCAAGTCTCTTGGGGTATCAGTGCATAGCACTGTTGCATGTCCTCTCAGTATTTCTTTGTGGGATGCTTATGCATTCTGTATGCATCCCCTACATGCACAATCGTTGTGGTTGTGTTTCTGTATTTCAAGGAAACCTTTTTCCCCCATGTGGTCATGTTCCATGCAAACAACACCATACATGTAAACCCAGTCTTGTTTCCTGTCTTTAATGGCAATGGTAAATTGTACATAGAGTCCAGCTGGTGACTAAGGTCAGCTTCCTCATCAGCAGATAAAGGAATTAGAGCAGTGACTCAGTGGATCAACCTCTGTGTTTCACGCTGCAAACACAGGTGGGGACAAAAATCCCATGAGCAAATCAGATCTCTGCTCTAGGACCTGAAAGGCTGGCACTGAATCTCACAACATTCCTTCTCCTCCGCTTTTCTTCTTCCTCTTTCTCCTCCTCTTCCTCTCCTCCCTCCTCTCCTCCCCTCCTCCTCTTCCTCTCTTCCTCTTCCTCTCTTCCTCTCCTCCTCCTCTACTTCCTTCTCTTACTCTTCTTCCTCGTCTTCTTTCTCTTCTCCCTTCATCTTCTCTTTTGCCTCCTCTCATTCTCCTCTTCCCCTCTTCCTCTTCTCCTCGTTTGCCTCCTACTTCTACTTCTCTGGGTTCCCTTTTCCCTCTCCTCTTCTTTTATTTCATCTTCTCCTCCTCTCTTTTCCCCCTTCTCCTCCTCCTTCCTTCCTCCTCTTCATTCTCCTCTTCTTCCTCCTCCTTATTCTCCTCTTTTTCCCCACCCTCAATCTGGACCCAGGTCTTTGGAAACATTCCTCAGCTTTCCTCAGGACCAGAGGACAAACAGGTATTGGTGTTAATTTTCTTTCAGCCTTTCCTCCCCTCTTATAGTGACTCATTAATCAATGCTAATGATTTTGGAAAAGGCTCAGGGATATTGAAAGCAGTCACTAAACAGGGTGAGACCTACTAAGAGATGTCAGAGATGATCCAGTGTGAATGCTAAAAGGTCAGTTTTCCATGCTGACCCCAAGGCAGTATTGGCCACAGAGCAGACACCTGGTAGAAAAGAGCCTGGGGTCCAGACAGCAGCAACAGCAGCTTGGGGAAACCTGAGTTCTTCTGTCTCGCACCCTCACCCTGCCTGATTCCCGTCACTCAAGCAGTTTATCCTCCTTGCTTCTGGAGACCCTCAGCAGGACAGTACTTATTTACTGCCTAATGCGACCTATTTTTAAGCATAATTCAAGCCTAACAAACTGGAATGAATGGAACTTAAATATAGCTTCTTCGTCTCCCCCACTATTTCACCAAGGTGTGTCTTCTCCCATCTTACCCATCTCAGAAAGTAGCAAAATTATCCACTCCATTAGTTTTCATCTCTGCCTCTTGCTTTTTTTTCTTTTCTACTTAAAAAATATTTTTAAAATTTATTATTAAACTTGCATACATTAAAATGGGCTTTTGGTGGTGACGTTGCTGGAAAACTCTGACAATAAAAAGGAAGAGACTATCAAAGTGTACAATAGCATGGATGAATCCCAAAGGCGTTATGCCAGTCTGAAAAGGTTGCACACTTATGATGCCATTAATATGACATTCTGGAAAAGGTCAGACCATAGGGACAGAGAACAAATCAGTGGTTGCCAAGGATTAAGGGTTAGGACATACTACACTGTGTTTATCGACTTACCCACTGAAGGACGTTTAGGGTACAAGTTTTTGTTTGGACATAAATGTTCACTTCTCTTGGGTAAATACCTAGGAATGGGATTGCAGGGTCATATGGTATGTTTATGTTTAAATTTATAAGTTAAACCAATAATTCATATTGGCTTATATAAACCAATAAGCTAAACTATTTTCCGGAGTGACTCTCATTTATTCGCTTTTTACAGACAAAACCTGGCAATCATTCTTTATCACTGCCTCTTTCCTCGTCCCTATATGCAATCTATTTCTGCACATCTCCAAGGTTTTACCTTCAAACTATAGCTTCCAGTGCTCCCTCCTCCTCCATCTTCACTGCAGCCACCTTGAAGTGAGTCGCCATTATCTCTCACCTGGGCTTCCTCAAGAGCTACTGTTCATTCCCTCTGCCACATCCCTCATCCTCTCTGCACCCTCTTCCTACAGCCTATTCTCCACAGAGCAGCCAAAGTGACCCTTTTCAGACATTAATCTGATCAAATCACTTTTTACTTCAAGCCTCCAATTGATGTCCTGTTGCACTTGGCCTTCAGAGGGTTCTGCATTCTGGCTCATGGCTACACTCAGTCAGTTTTCCACTTTCTTCTGCACTGTTCTGCACAGTCAGTTAGCCTTCTGCAAGTTCCCAGAGCAAGCTGAGCCAGCCCAGACCTCAGGGACTGTGGACACCCTGCCCCCTCTGTGAAATGCTCTTCTCTGTGCCCCGGGCATGTGGCTCCTTCATGCTCTAAGTCTAAATGCCACCTTCTCAAAGGCCCTTCATATCCATCATG
Source organism: Alouatta palliata (assembly GCA_004027835.1). Lineage (NCBI taxonomy): Eukaryota > Metazoa > Chordata > Mammalia > Primates > Atelidae > Alouatta > Alouatta palliata. The sequence continues at coordinate 129,301 of PVKV010003051.1, read as the reverse complement.
GCACTTACCCAAATGGGTTATATTTATAGACATTTGTTCACTCACTTGTTATCTATTTCTTTCCAACTGAAATGGGAGCACCTTCAGAGCAGAGACCTCATCCTGGCTGTCACTCCTACCTGGGGCAGTTCCTGACACATAGCAGGTGTGTTTTAAAAATGTTCAGTGAATGAATGACTCAGTATAATGGCATCCTATACTCTGTACTTAAAAGAGAGAGAGATTTCATATGGTATAACAGCACCTACTTCATAAGGTTAGAATTGAATGAGTCAACATATGCTAAACACCTACAACAATGCCTGGCACACAGCAAACATGATGTAAATGTGAGCCTAAAAATAATAATGATGGAAGTAAATTCATGACAGAGGAGTTGTTCCAGCCTTCTTAGGATAACAAAACTTTTTATTCCTTTAACAAATATTTACTGAGTCTGCACAGATGGAAGTTTGTGCACGAGCGTAAGCATCACACTCGAATGGCACTCCTCACAAAAGCAGAACACAGGCTCCTCACAATTTGCTCCCAGAAGAGCCTAGGAGTAAGGGTTCTCACCCCACTGGGCATTTCCTTTTCCCTGATACTCCCAATTTACACAGAAACCATGGGAGAGGGGTCATATTCCATTTTAGAAGGGTGCATCCTCACTGCAGGGCGCCACACTGAGTGCTGTTTGTATCTGCAATGGGTGCACTACCTATGGACCCTTCTGGTCATTGAAAAGCTCTTAGGCAAACCTTTGCCCTCAAAGCAATCCATATCATTTTAAGATATTCTACAAATCCTCTTGGTGGTAAAATGAGAGCTTTTTCTTCTAGGGTGCATGAAGGATTGAGGCTTGACAGTAGATATTAAAATATGTGGAAGTCCATATTGTCTTAAAAGTACCCAGATGTGTCCTCCCAGCAATTTAAAATTAGAAAATCCGCTTGTAAATGTAAACCCATTGCTTTACCTTTCCAAGGGCATTCTTTACCAGATGAGTCATGAAAGCATCATTGTGCATGCAGGAGGCATTTACTGAATGCCCATTTTCAAAAAGTGAATGAGTAGGACAGAGAGGACTGGAGCAGGGAAGGAGGATACACCAACAGCACAAGAGCCCTGCCAAATCCACCTGCTGCTTGATACAGATGGTCATACAGGTTGTGCTCTGCACAGAGGGACCTGGTGTAGGGAGCCATTTTGTTCACTGGGGTTGTGACCTCCCAGAGGAGTTATCCTCTCCCTAATTCATCCAGAGGCACTAAGTGTGTGGGCAGTCACCTGGTTCCATAAACAATCTCCTTCACAAACAGAAATAAGCAGAAACTGGATTCTGGGCGTGAGCACAGCTAAGTTCTAGCCTGGATTTGGCCACTAACTTAGGACTCTTCCCTTCTCTAGCTCTAGGCATCTACATCCTGGAGACGATGAATTTGAACAAGATAGTTGTTTCTCACACATTCTATTTTGTAGCTGCAGAACCATGTCCTACAGTGAAATTGTTCTCTGAAGCTCCTAAGTAAAACAAATGACCTTGAGGCCATGCTGTCAGAGGTGGGAGGGGACCTGAGTCCTTGGCCCTCACCAAGTCTGTACCACCCTACTCTGCACATGAAGAACTGCAGGAGTTGGTGGGTGTCTTGAACATTCTCTCTAGGGCTATATTTCTGGGATTTTATAAGAACCTGTCAAGCAAGAAAAACTCCCCAGAGATTATAGAGAGTTACGCACAAATAGAAATAGTAAGACCCATAGCACCACTGTGTATCCTGGCCATTCAACTAGGGGATGCTTTTCAAGCCTTTCTAGCAGGATGCTCAGCTTCTGGAAGCTGTCACTCATCCAATTCCCTTCATTGAAGCTTCTAGCTGTTTGCCACCACCTACAATCTCGTCCAGTTCTCTGCAGTGCCGTATGCTCCCTGGATATTGGGAGATTCTTAAAAGAAGTCAGTTCCACTTGTCAGTTTCAGCTCTCTCAAGAGCCTATCTGCAAATCTCTGCCTCACTGAATATTCATGATGACCAACTGAATATTTATGAGGCCAAAAATCTCCAAAGGGCCCCAGCATTTTGAATGCTTGCAGCCCTCCCTGGTACCCGTTCTGTAGCTCCCCAGTGGTGTTCCTGCCACTCATCTCTCTACCCTGCACTCTTTCTCCTTCACTGTTGATCCTAATCCATCAATCCTCAGTCTTCCTGAGGAGCCTTTTCTGAATTACACCACCACCCGTGCAGTCAACGGTTATGACACAGGTTGAAACCTGTCTTTCGGAATAGAAGCTTTCCATGAACTGTATGGGGTTAATTTCTGCACAGTTTCCCATTAACTTCCATCAAGATAGATGAGATAGACGCCTTCCATAAGAATAGAAAATGCATGAAAAAACAAGGTCTTTAAAAAAATACCAAACTAGCATTTATTGAGCATTTACCATGTGTTAAGAATTGTCATAAATACTTTACCAGACTTATCTTAAGTCCGGCCACTATCTTCTGGGTGATAATACAACTTCCTCAGGCTTCAGTTTTCTCATTTGTAAGGTGGTGAACACGTCTACCTATTGTGATGTTGCCTTAATGAAATGATGAAAGGAAGTCAACTTTGCAAAGCTAGTTGGTTGGGCACTGAGAGTAATGTTCCTCCTCTCTCTCTGTTGTTCACTCCTTCCTCTCCTGGCTGTGTTGTCAGGGAATAAAGAAAGCTCGCTCTGAGCCCTACAGAAGCAGACACTGAAGGAGGAGCGATGATTTCCGTTGCCATGCTGTTTTGTGTGGCCGACCATGTGCTAATGAGGATGGATGAGGCTGGGTGGTGGAAAGGATCTGCTCTACTGGAGGATAGCAAACTGTGAATGCAGATAGTCTTGATGGCCAGGATGAGGGGCCCCTCTGCAAACTCTCAGGCTGGGCCAGGGCCCCTTACTCAGCGCACAAACCCACCTTTGTATCTTCTTGGAGAACCAGCCTCCCATGCAGCATCTTCTTCTGACCCACCCTACTCTCCTGATAAGTAAGACAGCACAACGCCGCTCTCAGATTTAGACAGGCCCCACGTGGATCTGCTGCCTACTCCCTGTGTGGCCTTTGAAAGGTCACTTAACCTCTCTGAACCCTGATGTCTCACTCAACAAACAGGCATAATCCCGGCCTGTTCCCATCACTGGGTAGTTGCGGGAATTAAAAGGAGTTATGGTGTAAAAGACATTATGAATACAAGACTAATTTCAAATATCTCATCCTTTTATGAAGCCTTCCCCTACCCTCCTACACTGAATTAATCTTGTATTGCTCTGGACTGCCTCCTGAATACTAATAATATGCCCCTGCTATAGCATTTCTCAGTTTTTTCCCCGGGATAATAAGGAGTTATTCACATGCATTTGTTGGCCTGCTAGACCATGATCTCTCTGGGGCAGGTGTACAGGGTATGGCTCTTATGCATCTCTGTGTACACCTCTGCAGGTAGCACAGTGCCTGGCACATGGTACATGCACAGAAAGTATTTAATGAATAAAATAATCAACATCTCTTTCTGCCTGGATCCAGCCTGCACATTAGCTCTTATGTGCTGTTTAATATCTGCAAGGTAGAGGAAAGGTTCTGTTAAGGTCCACACTCCCTAGCCTGGGTGACAGTCCCCAGTTGAACAAGCTGGTGATAGAAGTGAGGAACAAATGGGAAGCTTAGAGAGTCTGTGTATGAAACACAGAGTCCAGTTCTTTCCCTCCATCACTGTGTTGTGTTCGGTCACAGAACACATCATGGGAACCGGTTGGAGTTTTGGAAGCAATTGTTTCTTGTCTCTGAAATTGCTTCCCTGTCTTCTGGGCAAGTCCTTGCAATGGCTGCAGAGGGCCCCAGCTGTTTAATATCCAGCCCACTGATAGGAGCGATTGCTCATCCAACCCCAGAACCCTGATGCATTTGAGAGGGACCGTCCACAGCCTCAGACGCAGAGGTCTCAGACAAATGGCTGCAGAGTGGATTGGCCAACATTAAGCAACAAACATGATTAAAGGCCAGAAAATAGGACCTGTGAGGGAAGGATGAAGCCATCTGTTTGATTTATTGTGAAGAACAAATAACAGTGTGCAAGACTGTGGAAATTTTCTACAAGAAGAATAGCAATGCCCAGCTCAATGAGGCCAGAATGGGGAAAGAAGGGCATGAACTGCCACACGAGGGATTTTGTCCAGACGTAGGAAGGAAGAACCTTTCTACTGCCTGGCAACCAGCTAGGTGAGGCACCGGGATGGTCTCCCAGAGGCAGCCTTGTAAAAATGATAGACCTGTGTCCAGCAGAAAAAAAACAACAATTTTTGTATCCAGGAGCTGGAAAAGAAAAGGTGATGAGTTTTTATACTTCACCCTTCTGAGCAGATACAGAACTCCTGGATAGGGTATGTAAGGAAGTGGAGCCAAGGCGACATTGGAACCTGAGACATTGAGACTTTGACTAAGCAAAGCCCACATTCCTCCATGTGGGTCCTGCCCCTGACCTCAGGGCCTGGCTGAGCCTACAGAGAATGGACAAGTCCCTGAATGTCTTTTAATCAGCAAAACACTAGCAGAATGCCATAATTAACTAGGATAACACATAGAGGGAATTTTTTTAAGTGTAGGATTTTATTGATGAATGAATGAATAATTTTCTAATAGTTTCTGTCTTCATAAGGAATTATTAGTATATACAAAGAGCATGTGTTGAATCTGTTAAACATAAAAATGTATATAATATAAATAGAATCTTTTGATATACAGTCGAACAGCAAACATGCTTGTTTTAAAAGGTACCTGGGATTTATTTTAATCAGGTATGGTAAGACACACAGACATGGAAATGGCTAACATGAAGTAGGCTGTTACTCACAGATGCCTGTAAACAAGGGGACACAGCACACAGGGCCACACAGGGAAGCACCGGGGTAGGACAAGAGGCAGAGGGAGCAGAGGAAAGCATGAGTATCAGTTTTATTGTGGTTTCCATAGGAAGGCAAGGCAGGGCAGGGTAAGCAGGCTTAGGACTGGCTACTTTGGATAATTTCAGCAGGCTCTGGGACATAGGGGCTGTCTCTAGTTGTCTGGTTCCTGACCCTGGGGTTTACTAAGGCAGGTAGAGAGTAATTCAGAGTTTGAGAGCCCAGTAGACGAGGTGGGGGGCTGTGGGCTCTGGATTGGTCAGTTTGCTTATGAAAAGCATGCTGTCCAGCAAGTCCTTCACTATCGCTAGGAATTAGTTAATTCTGGGAGAGGTATTCCCTCCTAGGTCAGCAAGACTCCAGATATCAGAGCATGAGGAATACAGAAAATTAAAAAATATAGTTGATACAACTCTCTCTAGGGGCAAATATGGACACAGTTCACTTTGTGTTGATATTTGTGGACAACTGGATTTAGTGAACCTTAGAAAAATGCAAGAAATTTCAGGCAAAGCCATACAAAAGGGGGAAAAAGATCAGCTGGATCATAATAAGAGAAAACAAGCCAAAAAAATAGGCCAAAGTGACAGGTAGCAGAGATTAAAGCTCACCCCTTCTATCCCTCCCCTCCTTCCTTCTGTCCTTTCTGGGAAAGAGGGCAAAGTCAGTGTGAGTCTGTGATCTGGAAAGTATGCCCTGAAGGCCGAATGTTTTATCCAGTTAGGATGTCATGCATTCTAAGGCTAAGGACTCCATCAGCAAGCATTTTCCCCCAAGGTGGGCAAAGATGCTTGTCTGTGTTCAAAGACCACAGATTCTCATCTCATCCCAGCTGTCTCCCAAGTGTATGTAGCTACTAGGAATGGATCAGGCAATGGCTGACCCCTCCTTCACACTGAACGCAGAGTGCCATGCTGTGTGCCTGCTGAGTGGTGTCATTAGCAGGGTCTACTCTCTGGCAACCACTACTATCAAAGTGCAGTGTTGGGCAACCCTCAATAAGAGCTTCCTTCTTCCTACCTTCCAGAGACAATATAACGTAGCTGACAGTGTTTTTTTTTTTTAAAAAAAAAAAAAAAAAACAGAGTCTCAGTCTGTGACCCAGGCTGGAGTGCAGAGTACAATAGCATGACCTCAGCTCACTGCAGCCTCCACCTCCCAGGTTCAAGCAATTCTCCTGCCTCAGCCTCCCAAGTAGCTGAGATTACAGGTATATGCCACCATGCCCGGCTAATTTTTGTATTTTTGGTGGAGATGGGTTTCACCTTGTTGGCTGCGCTGGTCTTGAACTCCTGACTTCAAGTGATCCACCCGTCTCAGCCTCCCAAAGTGCCTGGATTACAGGCATGAGCCACGGTGCCCAGCCAGCTGACAGTGTTTTGTCAACTGCATACACTCTGTGTAATTGTAAGAAGGGTTTAAAGAATGTTTTGTAATGAATCAATGTGTTATCTGCTGAGGTAGGGTAAAAAATAAGAAGAGTACAAATGCAAACTTTGTCTTTGGGAGGCTGATCATCACCATGAAACATAGCAACGCGTACCCACATTTCAAAATCTGCTTTGTGAAAAACCTAGATGCAGAGCACAGGGTTATTCACTTTTTCAAAGGATTATCCAGAACAGTTTACCAGGTAAGAGTAACCTGTGGAGCCAACAGGCTGCACAGGAAAACTTGGGACCCTCAGCAAGTCATTTAGGCTCCATGAGCTTGTTCTGTCATCCATAAAGTGGAGATAATAATGGTACTTACTTCAAAAGGGGATTGGATCAACGAGATAATGGTTGTAAAGCTCTTGACACAGATTTGGCATATAGCTGGCACTCAACAAATAATATCTATTACTATTCTTCACTTTATTAAGTGATTCACCACTCCTGTAAATAGTAAAAGCCCTTTATGAATCTTTTAAAAGGTTTTTTTTTTTTTTGAAAATACTGAAGAACAAGAAAATGAAAGTTGCTTCAAATTCTACCATTTATAATGATTAAAGAAGTGGAAGTTACAGCATCTTCTCCAATCCCACCCTGTTAGTTAAATGCTTTTAACGGAATCTTTTCCAACATTTTGCTGTCCTTCATTATATATCTATAGGTCTGTATACACACAGATCTTTTTATATGAAAGTGAGCTTACGCTATGCATATTGATCTGGAACTTGCTTATTTCACTTGACAATATGTCATGGAGAATGTTCCTAATCAGCTCATTCAGATCTACTGGGTTCTGATTTGAACAGCTACACCATACTTCATGGTGTAAGTATGTAGTCAATTATTTATCCATTTCCCTATTGATGGATATTTAGGGTGTAATCCTCACATATCCTAAGTGTGATCTGATGTGAAAAATCATTTGCTTATACATTTTGTAAATGTATGCAAAGCACCTATAGGTATTTGAAAAAGGAGTGTTGAATTTTAGATGGTGCAGAAGGTTTCATTGTGTTTGATTGTTTGTTTTGAGACAGGATCTTGCTCTGTCACCCAGGTTGGAGTGCCGTCATGCAATCACAGCTCACTGCAGCCTCAGCCTCCTGGGCTCAAGCAATCCACTCACCTCAGCCTCCCAGGTAACTGGGACTACACGTGTGTGCCACTATGCCTGGCTAATTTTTAAATTTTTTGTAGAGATGGGGTCTTGCTATGTTGCCCAGGCTGGTCTTGAACTCCTGGGCTCAAATTGTCCTCCCACCTCAGCCTCCCAAAGTATTGGGATTACAGGTGTGAGCCACTGCACCCATCCTGGAAATGGTTCTGCCTGAACTTACAGTACACCCTTAGCTGTATGATCAACAGGTTTTCCATCCTCTTTGGATTAACTACAATTGTTCACATCATAAAACTGGCTCAATTCCCACTCCCACCTGGGTCCCAGCCCATCACCCAACAGAGATTTTCCTATAGATTCTGAAAATCTATGTGAAGATTTTCATATAGAAGCTGGAGGCTGTAGGCTCTGCTTTCCATCTTGCCTGAGCAATCCTCCAATCTTGTCACCCTGTGGAAGGTGTGGCCCGAAGGGAAACTGGCCACCTCTGCCTGGTGACAGTTTTCTCAGCCATGCATGCCGCCGTCTGTATAACATACACTTTGCTGAAATGCCATTGTGCTCTGCGGAGAAGGAAGCCAAGAAAGCTCAGAGTTTCACAGCAGAGGAAGGCACTATCATGTTCTCAGGCAAAGAAAATAATCAAGCCAAAAGAAATCCCTGGCCAGGCGCAGTGGCTCACACCTGTAATCCCCACACTTTGGGAAGCTGAGGTGGGTGGATCACCTGAGGTCAGGAGTTAGAGACCAGCCTGGCCAACATAATGAAACCCCGTCTCTACTAAAAATACAAAAATTAACCGGGCATGGTGGCAGGCGCCTGTAATCTCAGCTACTCGTGAGGCTGAGGCAGGAGAATTGCTTGAACCCAGGAGGCAGGGGTTGCAGTGAGTCGAGATCATGCCATTGCACTCCAGCCTGGGCAGCAAAGAGAAACTCCCATCTCCAAAAAAAAAAAAAAAAAGAGTTCCTTTTATAAGCACCAGGTTCATGCTATTCAGAAAGCTGCCACTTGGTCATGTTTCTATTTTTTTATATATTTTCATAATCTATACTAGATTATCAAATCTTGGAGGACACGAATTAAGCCACATGAAGCATTTTTTTTTTTTTTTTTTGAGACAGGGTCTGGCTCTGTTGCCCAGGCTGGAGTAAAATGGTGTGAACATGGCTGACTGCAGCCTTGACCCCCTGGGCTCAAGAGATCCTCCTGCCTCAGCCTCCCAGGTAGCTGGGACCAAGTTGGTTAGACCTGGAAGGCTATTTCTTCAGCTTCCCTTGTAGGATACCCGGGATACTGCCCCCAGGATATCTGATAGCTTCTCTAGAATGTTGGAGTCATACCACACACCTCCACCCACATCCTGGCCCTCCTCCTTCTGCCTGATCTCACTCTTCCCATCCACTCCCTGATTTGTGGAGCAGTGGGGTGGGGTGGGGGGTGGTCCTGCTCCAAGGCTGAGCTTCATACATGGTCACCTTGTCATGCCCTTGAGAAGGGCACGTGGTTCGCACAACCGCATCTGTGCCGGGAGCCATGGCAAACAGCCCCCACGCCTGTCTCCTGGCTCTGGAAGACACACCTTTTGAGAATAGAGTAGAGATTTAGTGACTGTGTTGCTCTCAACTCAACTACTAGTAGCAACATTCCTTCTACCACCATTCCAAAGAAAGTTCTTATAAAACGAAGTTCTGGGGAAGCAACTACAGCTGAAGGAATGCAGCAGCACGTCGTTCTTCTGCACTGATGCTGAGAGCTCGCTGCAGCAGCTGTGCTGCTTGTGAACAAATATCAAGATGTATTTATTCACAAGCTCTCCAGAGTTAGTTCCAATGGGTTCAAGGATCTGTTTCCCTCATAAGTATTCATTCATTCCTTCATTTGGCAAATATTTAGTAAGCGTCCACCATGTCCACGTACTGCTTTTGGCCCCAGGGTTATAATGATGAGCAAGCTCATGCTGGTCCCCATCTGAGAGACAGTTCATGTTTAATTGAAGGATAAACCACCACCATCACCACCCTCAATTTAGAGATTTAAACATCACCTCTAATTTCTGTTACCTTGACCACAGAACAACAATGATCCTACAGTGTCAGTATGATATGTAATACATCATACTTTTCTCACTCTCTTATGCTATTTCTTAGATAACAAAAGACACATCAGGATGATTTTCTTCCCGCATTAACGAAGAAAAGTTAGAGGAAAGTGGGACAAGAGAGAGGGACCCATCCCCCTCACTGTGATATCCAAATCTAATGCACTTCAGAGCCTCCGAGGCGGCAGCAGGAACAGCACTCATCGCGCTCTAATAGGAAAGCCTTTCACTTCCTCTTAACTGGTTCTCACCTCTTTGGGGAGTGAGAATACATAATAGATTAAAAGGCCTCTTCCTATAGCGCCTGTTGATGTAAAAGGAAAATAATATCCCTGTTCTGAGAGTTTAGCATGGCCGAATAGATCCAGTGTAAGTGCCTAAAAGTAGGGTTTGCTTTGGATAAGCCTCCATTCAGATAACGGTGAACCAAGTACCCACTTCTCCCCCTAGGCCTTCTAGTGGGTGCCGCAAACATCCTCGCTCTTGTCAGGCACAGCTTCTAAAACCCTTAAAGCTTTCACAATCTCCTTGATATCAGTGGTTGGTTTATTCTTTTCCCTGAAAGCTTGTAGAAGCAAAACAATTTCAAAGCTGGAAGGGACCTCAGAGAACAGCTGTTTTATTTAATTTATATTTTTAATTTTCCTAATTCAATGACTTCAGAGAGATGAGTTTATTTGCTCCGTTTCCCTCTGTTCCCTGGCCTGTTTCCATGCATTACCCACCTGCTGCCCTTTTCCCCTGGCCCCCACTCCACCCCCTAGGCCAACTTTCTCCTTGAAAACCATTCTTTGATTTTGCTTGCTTTCTTGCAATACTGCCCATATGGGCTACACCGATCCTCTCTCCCATCCCAAAGTTAGAGTGTGGCTGTAGCTTCTGTCTGCTTTGGGTATCTTAGCTGGGATACAGACGGTTGTGCAGAGACAAGGTCCAGATTTTGTAAATAAGTAGGGACAGAATCAACCAGGGGACAACCTCTGGGGTGCAGCCTGCATGCTAGGGCTTTTACGAAAATGGGTTACTGTGCCTGATTCTGTTAGCACAGTGAGAACTCAGGAGGGCTGGAGGCTGGTTTTCATCTGAATGCTAATCTTAGGAAAAGGGGTGCTCTGGTACATTGGGGTTATTCGTGGAGAAAACACAGAACAGTACCTGGATTTGTCAGCACACAGGCTACTCCGAGCCTGATTGTCACAGGAGAGAAGCTCAAAGCCCACTGTTTCTTTCAAAAAAGAAAAGAATAACTTTATTCTGATCTGGATGATCCTGGGTGTCATGGCTTCTACTATTTCCTTAGAAGATAAGTCAGGGCTGGGCATGGTGGCTCATGCCTGCAATCCCAGCACTTTGGGAAGCCGAGGCAGGCAGATCACTTGAGGTCAGGAGTTCAAGGCCAACCCGACCAACATGATGAAACCCCATCTCTACTAAAAATACAAAAATTAGCTGGGCGTGGTGGTATGAGCCTGTAATCCTAGCTACTCAGGAGGATGATGCAGGAGAATGGACCCGGAAGGTGGAGGTTGCAGTGAGCTGAGATCGTGCCACTGCACTCCAGACTGGGTGACACAGTGAGACTCCATCTCAAAAAAAAAAAAAAAAGGTAAGTCTTTGGGCCTCTGTGCCTTTCCAAAGACAGAAGACAGAATCTGGCCCAAGTAAAATGAACCATCTGTGATAGCAGAATAATGGCCCTAAAGATGTTCACTTCCTAACCCGCAGAACCTGTGAATATGGTGTCTTACCTGGCAAAAGAGATGTAATATTGGAAGATTATCTGAGCGGGCTCAATGTAATCACAAGGGTCCTTATACTAGGGAGGAAGCAAGATGCAAGTCAGAGAAAGAAATTGGAAGATGCTACGCTGCCAGCCTGAAGATGGAAGAAGGGGCCAAGAGCCAGGAAGGCAGGCAGCTTCTAGGGGCAAAACAATAGTGTCCCCTAGAGCCTCTGGAAGGAATGTAGCCCCAGTAACACCTTGATTTTAGCCCCAAGACATCCATGTCAGACATCTGACCTCCAAAACTGTCAGGTAATAAGTTCCTATTGTTTTACACCCGAGTTTGGAGTAACTTGTGACCACAGCAATAGGAAATGGATGCACCCTGCTAAAAGGAAGAAGACAAAGCAGGGATTGAGGGGTTCCTGCCATCCCTGCGGGTGAGGTTCACATGATCCAAATGAGCTTCGTGGGAGGTGTCCTGAGAGTCTCCTGTGTCTTGGATCGCTCTGTGAAGCGCTGGACTTTCCCCCCTTCTCTCTGCCTCTCCCTGATACCCAGCAGAGCTCCAGCTCCAGACTGGAGCATCATGAGGAAGCAGTTTTCTCTTCTCTGGCTTCCCAGCTGGTCTCAGCAAAAGAACTTCCAAATCTGAATTTTCTTACTGTGATAGAAATCCTGACTTTGTGTCCCCACAAAATTCATGTTGAAGCCCTTATCCTCAATGTAATTTGTATTTGGAAACAGGGCCTTTAAGCAGATAGCAAAGGTCGAATGAGGTTATAAGAATGAGGCCCTAATCCTGTAGAACTGGTGTCCACATAAAGAGAGGAAGAGACACCAGAGGGCTCTCAATTTCTCTGAGCATGCACAGAGAAAAGGCCATGTGAGGACACAGTGAGAAGATGCCTTCTGCAACCCAAGGAGAGGGACCTCATGAGAAACTAATCCCAATGGCACCTTGATCTGAAACTTCCAGCATCCAGAACTGCGAGGGAATAAGTCTCTGTTGTTTAGGCACCCAGTCTGTGGTAGTTTATTAGGAGAGTGTAGCCGACTAGTCAGTCATCCCAGGTCTGTCAAGGTTCCAACTTGGAGCAAAGCCTCTACTGCCCTCTGTTCATGCAGCCGGATACACTCAGAGCACTTCTGCTATCTTCCCCTCTGAGCTTCCCCATCACAAATGGCCAGTTATGCACACACAGTGAGAAGCAGGTCAGGAGCATCTCTAGGGAGTGTTCCCAACAGGTACCAGTCCCCGGAGACAAATGCAGAAAGCTGCTGAAGCTCTTTAGCCTTCTCTTGCTTAGGAAGAATACCTGCCTCAAGAATACCCCAAGGTCACCCCAAACTCCATCAGTTTTGATTCTCTTCTGTAAGGATGATGACACTTACTCCTTAAGAACAGCCAGGCTCAAGCCTTCCAGACAAGCAAGCATCCCCTCCTCAGCCTCTACCAGCAGCAGGTGAAAAAGATTACAATGGACAGCACCGCAGACATGAGGGAGACAGTAATTCAATTCAGTAGGCATTGAAGTCATAACTGAGCTTCTGAGGAGGGGGTGGAGGTGGAGACAGAGAGTAAGTAGTCGTCTCATTTTGCCCTGACAAATGTGCAGCATCATCTCCTATCACTCTCTCCTGGCAGGAAATGATGGTACCTGAGGAAAGGGTGAGCACAGGTCAGGGGGACTAACAAGGGATAATGCAGTCCCCAGGTCTGACAGTGGTGTAAGAGTTGCTGCAATCCCTAGGCCTAAAGAGGAAGGAGGCGGGTGCAGTGGTTCATGCCTGTAATCCCAGCGCTTTGTGAGGTCGAGGCGGGTGAGTTACCTTAGGTCAAGAGTTCGAGACCAGCCTGGCCAACATGGCAAAACTCTCTCTCTACTAAAAATACAAAAATTAGCTGGGCATGGTGGTGAGTGCCTGTAGTCCCAGCTACTCGGGAGGCTGAGGCAGGAGAATCGCTTGAACCCGGGAGCTGGAGGTTGCAGTGAGCCAAGATCACGCCACTGTACTCCAGCCTGGGCAACAGAGTGAGACTCCATCTCAAAAAAAAAAAGAGCAACAGAGAGAGAGAGAAAAGAGGAGGGAGAGGTTCTAGAATCCAGAGAAGGCAGAGAAAGGCCATGTACAAGAATAGCTCAGGTGGGCAGGGCCTGCAGGAATGCATAGCCCAACTGACTTCCTTGTTGGTCTTGTTCCAGCCTCCTGCTGGTGCCCTGTTGACCAAACTCAGCTGGAAACCAGAGCATCAGGAAGCTTGGGGAATACAGAGTGCAGGTGAAGGTGGATTTGCAGTGCTGATGGAAGATATCAGCATGCTTACCCTCCAACATGCTGGTCTCCTTTCTGTTCTCTGATATGCCCAGCTTCCCCTCATCTTTCATGTCTCAGATCAAATGTCACCTGCTCAGAGGAAGTCTCTGCTGATCTCTCAATTTGAAGGAATGCGCTTGACTCGTAGGACCTCTTCCCTGTCATCTACGACAGTCAGTCATCAACTTGTTGGTTGCATGGTACCCCTTTGCTGTACATCTTTAGATTAGGGACTGTGGAGTCTACTTGAACCACTGGAATGAAAGTGTAGTGAGGGGAGCTTGTCACTAGCACTGTGTCTGGCACAGACTCTTTCTTAAAAGGTATTTTTTAGAGCAGTTTCAGGTTCACAGCAAAATTAAGAGGAAGGCACAAAGATGTTCCACATGTCTTCTGCTCCCACACACGCATAGCTTCCCCCATTACCAACACCCCCCAACCAGAGTGGTACATTCATTACAATTGATACACCTACAGTGATAGACCATTATCACCCAGAGTCCATAATTTACGTAAGGGTTCACTTTTTGTGTTGTACATTCTACGGGTTTTGACAAATGTATAATGGTGTGTATTCATTATTATAGTATCTGAGTATTCTCACTGCCCTAAAAATCCCCTGTGTGTACCTGTTCATCCCCCATTGTCCCCTGCCAACCACTGATCATTTTACTATTTTCATGGTTTTCTGTTTTCTGGAATGTTGTATAGTTGGAACCATAACAGTATGCAGCCTTTTCAGATTATCTTCTTTTACTTGGTAATACACATTTAAGTTTCTTCCACGTCTTTTCATAGCAGAATCATAACTTACTGTAGCCTCCATCTCTGGGGTCTAAGCAATCTTTCCAGCTTAGCCTCCTGTGCAGCTGAGACTACAGTCACATGCCAAAACACCTGGCTGATTTTCTTTATTTTTTGTAGAGACAGGGTCTCACTATGTTGCCCAAGTAAGTCTGGAACTCTTGGCCTCAAATGATCCTTCCACCTTGGCCTCCCAAAGTGCTGGGATTATAGGCATACACAGTGGTACCCAATCAGCTCATTTCTTTTTAGGGCTAAATAATATTCCGTTGTCTGGATATACCACAGTTTGTTGATTCGTTCACCTATTCAAGGACGTCTTGATTTCTTCTAAGTTTTGGTAACTATGAATAAAGCTGCTGTAAACATCACCTGCAGGATTTCTTTGTGTGGAAATAAGTTTTCCACTCCTTTGAGTAAATACCAAGGAGTGCAATTTTTGGATCATATGGTAAGACTATGTTTAGTTTTGTAGAAAACCACCAGACTCTCTTCCAAAGTGGCCATACCATTCTGCATTCCCACCAGCAAAGCATGAGAGATTCTGTGCTCCACATCTTCACCAGCCTTTGGTGCTGTCACTATTCCAGATTTCTGCCATTCTATTAGATGTGTAATTGTATCTTATTGTTGTCTTAATTTGCATTTCCTTGATCTAGACCATCTTTTTGTATGCTTATTTGCCAACTATGTATGTCCTTTGGTGATATGTCTGTCAAGGTGTTTAGCCCATTTAAAAAATCAGGTTGTTTTGTTATTGTTGAGTTTTAAGAGATCTTTGTATATTTTCATTAATATTTCTTAATAAAGTGTGTCTTTGGCATGTATTTTCTCCCAGGCTGTACTCGTCTTCTCATTTTCTTCAAACTGTCTTTGACAGAGCAGAGTTTTTGATTTCAGTGGAGCCTAGCTTGTCAATTATTTCTTTCATGAATATGCCTTTGTATACAAAAAGTCATTGCTATACCCAAAGTCATCTAGGTTTCCTCCTAAATTATCTTCTAAGAGTTTTCCAGTTTAGATTTTACATTTAGGTCTATAAATCCATTTTGAGTTATTTAAAATTTTTTTTCTACCACCCCAAAAAAGCCCAGGTCCAGATATATTTTAAATTTATAAAAAATAGAAATTCATTTTTTATTGTTTTGGAGGCTGGAAAGTCCAAGGCGCCAGCAGATTTGGCACTTCTGACTCAAAGATGACACTTTGCATTCTGCAGGTTTCAGAAGGGAGGAACACTGTTTTTCACCTGGCAGAAGAGTAGAAGGACAAAGAGAGGGCAAGAGGGGGCCAAAATGCAACAATCCCGTCCATGAGGGTGGAGCCCTCATGGCCTAGTGACCTCTCAAAGGTCCCACCTCCTAAAATTGTTACAATGGCAATTAATTATATATATATATATATGCCATTATAATATATAATTTTTATATTATATATATTATATATATCATATATTTATATATTTTAACACATGGAAATGGAAATATTTGGCATTATGGAAAAACAGATGGATAGATGGATAACCTCTCTCTGTCCTCTATTTTACTTTCCCCATTTTCTCCAATTTTAAATTTTACTTTAAGTTTCAGGATACATATGCAGAACATGCAGGTTTGTTACATAGGTATATATGTGCTATGATGGTTTGCTGCACCCATCAACCTGTCATCTAGGTTTTAAGCCCCACATACATTAGGTATTTGTCCTAATGCTCTCTCTCCCCTTCCTCTCATCCCCCAACAGGCCCCAGTGTGTGTTGCTCCCCTCCCCGTGTCGATGTGTTCTCATTGTTCAACCCCTACTTATGAGTGAGAACATGCAGTGTTCAGTTTTCCGTTCCTGTGTTAGTTTGCTAAGAATAATGGCTTCCAGCTTCATCCATGTCCCTGCAAAGGACATGATCTCATTTGTTTTTAAGGCTACATAGTATTCCATGGTGTATATGGCCACACTGTCTTCCACAATGGTTGAACTAATTTACAATCCCACCAACAGTCTAGAAGCATTCCTATTTCTCCATAGCCTTGGCAGCATCTATTGTTTCTTGACTTTTTAATAACTGCCATTCTGACTGGAGTGAGATGGTATCTCATGGTTTTTATTTGCATTTCTCTAATGATCAGTGATGATGAGCTTTTTTTCACATGTTGGTTGGCCACATAAATGTCTTCTTTTGAGAGTGTCTGTTCATATCCTTTGCCCAATTTTTGATGGAGTTGTTTTTTTCTTGTAAATTTGTTTGAGCTTCTTGTAGATTTTGGATAGTAGACCTCTGACAGATGGTTATATTGCAGAGTGTAAGGTTTGGATTGATTTGTGTGTGTGGATTTCCAGTTGTTCCAGCACCATTTGTTGAGAGGACTGTCTTTGCTTCATTGTATTACCTTTGCTTCTTTGCCAAAGATCAGTTAACTATATTTACATGGCTATACTTCTAGGATCTCTGTTCTGTGCCACTGAGTTATTTGTCTGTTTTTTTCACTAATATCACATGGACTTAATTTGTCTGTTTTTTCAGTAATACCACACTGGCTTAATTTGTCTGTTCTTTCATTAATACCACACTGGCTTAATTACTGTAGCTTTATAGTAAGTCTTCAAGTTGGGTAGTGTCAGCCCTCCAACTTTGTTCTACTTCAATATTGTGTTGGCAATTCTGGATAATTTGCTTCTCCGTATTGACTTTAGAACCAGTTTGTTAATATCCACAACATTCACAAAATAACCTGGTGGGATTCTGATTGGGATTGCATTGACTCTATAGATCAAGTTGGGAATTCTGACTGGCATTTTGACATTATTGAGTCTGCCTATCCATGAACATGGACTATTCTTCCATTTATTTAGTTTTGTGATTTTTTTTAAACAGAGTTTTGTAGTTTCACTCAGATAAATCTTACATACATTTTGTTAGATTTATAACTATTTCATGTTTTTAATTTAACTGTACTTGTTCACTAACATTTATATATTAACCCTGTATCCTGCAACCTTGTTGTGATCACTTATTAGTGCCAGTTTTTTCTTGTTGTTGAATCTTTTGGATTGTCTATGTAGATGATTGTGCCATCTGTAAACAAAGACAATTTCATTTTTTCCTTTTCAATCTGTATACTTTTTGTTTTCTTCTCTTGTTTCCTTCTCAATCTGTATACTTTTTGTTTTCTTCTCTTGTCTTGTTCCACTAATTGTATTTCCAGTCTAGTATTGAAAAGGAGTGTTGAGAGGGGACATGCTTGCCTTGTATCTGATCTTACTGGAAAATTTTTGAGTTTCTTACCATTCAACATGATATACCTATTTGTTTTTTGAATTATGTCAAGTTAAAGAAGTTCCCTCTATTCCTAGTTTGGTGAGAATTTTTATCATGAATATGTTTTTGATTTTGTCAAATGCTTTTACTGCATCTATTGATATGACCATGTGATTTTTCTTTTCTAGCCTGTTGATGTGATGCATTAGTTAATTGGTTTTTGAAAGTTGAGCCAGCTTTGCATACCTGGGATATATCCCACTTGGTCATGGTGTATAATTCTTTTTATATATTTTGGGATTCAATTTACTTAGATTTTTTTGAGGATTTTGACCTCTATCTTCATGACAGATATTGGTCTGTAACTTTCTTATTTTATAATGTCTTTAAGTGTTTAGGGTAGTAGGGTAATACTGGCCTCACAGAATGAATTAGGAGGTATTCTTTATTCATCTCTGAGACAGATTGTAGAGAATTTCTATAATCTCTTCCTTAAATATTTGGTAGAGTTCATGAATAAACTGATTTGGGCCTGGTGACTTCAGTTCTGGAAGGTTATTAATTATTGATGCAATTTCTTTAATGGATATAAGTCTATGCAGATTGTCTATTTCTTCTTGTGTGAGTTTTGGCAGATTGTGTCTTTTTTAAGAATTGGTCTATTTCATCTAGGTTATCACATTTGTGAGCACAGAGCTGTTCACAGTACTTCTTTATTATTCTGTTAACATCCATGGGATCTGTAGTGATGTCTTCTCTTTAATTTCCAGTATTAGTGATTAGAAGTTTATCCATTTCATGTATCTTTTTAAAGAACTAGCTTTCATCTCAGTTGATTATTTTCTATTCATTTCATATTTTTAATTTCAATTATTTCTGCTCTAATTTTTATTACCTCTTTCCTTCTGTTAATTTTGGAGTTAATCTGCTCTTCTTTTCATAGTCCCTTAAAGTAGAAACTTTGATTATTGATGTTAGATTTTTTAATATATGCATTCAGTGCTCTATATTTCCCTGTAAGTATTGCTTTTGCTGAATCCCACAAATTTTCATAAGTTCTGTTTTTATTTTCACTTAGTTCACGATATCTTTGATTTCTCTTGAAATTTGTTTGACCCATGTGTTATTCAGAAATGCGTTCTTTAATGTCTGTGTATTTGAGAAATTTTTAGTCATCTTTCTCTTATTGACTTCAAGTTTAATACGATTATGTTCTGAAAACAGATGTTACATTATTTTTATACTTTTAAATTCATTAAGGTATATTTCCTGGCCCAGAATGTGGTCTATCTTTGTGAGTGTTCCATATGAACTTGAGAAAAATGTGTATTCTGCTATTGTTAGATGAAGTAATCTGTAGATGCAATTATATATTCATTTAATTGATGGTGTCGTTGAGCTTAACTATGTCCTTACTAATTTTCTGCCTGTGGGATCTATCCACTTCTGATACAAGAGTGCTCATGTCTCCAACTATAACTATGGATTTATCTATTTCTTCTTGCATTTCTGTTAGTTTTTGCCTCACAAAGTTTAGCCTTCTGTTGTTAGGCACATAAACATTAAAAACTGTTACGTCTTCTTGAGAAGCGGTCCCTTTATTTTTATATAATACTTGTTCTTTATTCCACATAACATTCTTTGCTTTGAAGTCTGTTCTGCATAAAATTAATATGGCTACTCTCATGTTCCTTTCTTTCTTTTTTTAAAATTTATTTATTTTACTTTAGGTTCATACTATATCTAGCATTTCTCCTCATGTCATCTCTCCCCACACTTCCCCCTCTCCCAACCCCCCACTGTCTCTCCGCTACCCCCCCAACTGTCCTCATTGTGTGATGCTCCTCTCCCTCAGTGCACATGTTCTCATTGTTCAACACCCACCTATAAGTGAGACCATACAGTGTTTGGCTTTCTGTTTTTGTGTCAGCTTGCTGAGAATGATGGTTTCCAGATTCATCCAAATCCCTACAGAGGACACAAATTGATCATTGTTTATGGCTGCATAATATTCCATGGTGTATATGTACTACCTTTTCTTTGTCCAGTCTGTCATTAATGGGCATTTGGGTTGGTTCCAGGTCTTTGCTATTGTACACAGGGCTGCAGTGAACATACGTGTGCATGTGGCTTTACAGTAGAACAATTTATAGTTCTTTGGGTATATACCCAGTAGTGGGATTGCTGGGTCAAATGGAATTTCTATTTCTAGATCCTTGAGAAATTGCCACACTGTCTTCCACAATGGTTGAACTAATTTAAACTCCCACGAACTGTGTAAGAGTGTTCCTATTTCTCCACATCCTCTCCAGCATCTGTTGTCTCCAGATATTTTAATGATTGCCATTCTAACTGGCGTGAGGTGGTATCTTAGTGTGTTTTTGATTTGCATTTCCGTAATGACTAGTGATGATGAGCATTTTTTGATATGTTTGTTGGCCTCATATATGTCCTCTTTGGAAAAGTGTCTGTTCATATCATTTGCTCACTTTTGAATAGGATTTTTTTTCTTGTATATCTGTTTTAGTTCTTTGTAGATTCTGCATATTAGCCCTTTGTCAGATGGGTAGATTGCAAAAATTGTTCCCATTCTGTTGGCTGCCAATTCACTCTATTGATGGTTTCTTTTGCTGTACAAAAGCTCTGGAGATTAATTAGATCCCATTTGTCTATCCTGGCTTTTATTGCCATTGCTTTTGGTGTTTTAGTCATGAAGTCCTTGCCTATGCCTATGTCCTGGATGGTTTTGCCTACATTTTCTTCTAGTGTTTTTATGGTGTTCAGTTTTATGTTTAAATCTTTGATCCATCTGGAGTTAATTTTAGTGTAAGGTGACAGGTAGGGGTCCAATTTCTGCTTTCTGCTTTGCTAGCCAGTTTTCCCAACACCATTAAACATGGAGTCCTTTCCCCATTGCTTGTTTTTGCCGGGTTAGTCAAAGATCAGATGGTTGTAGATGTGTGGTGTTTCTTCTGGGGTCTCTGTTCTGTTCCATTGGTCTATGTCTCTGTTTTGGTACCAGGACCATGCTCTTTTGATTACTATAGCCTTGTAGTATAGTTTGAAGTCCAGCAGTGTGATGTCTCCAGCTTTATTCTTTTTGCTTAGGATTGTCTTGGCTATGCGGGGTCTTTTGTGATTCCATGTGAAGTTTAAAGTGGTTTTTTCCAGTTCTGTGAAGAAGGTCATTGGTAGCTTGATGGGGATAGTGTTGAATCTATAGATTACTTTGGGCAGTATGGCCATTTTCACGATATTGATTCTTCCTAACTATGAGCGTGGAATGTTTCTCCATCTGTTTGTGTCCTCTCTTATTTCCTTGAGCAGTGGTTTGTACTTCTCCTTGAAGAGGTCCTTTACATCCTTTGTTAGTTGTATTCCTAGGTATTTTATTCTCTTTGTAGCAGTTGTGAATGGGAGTTCGCTCTTGATTTGGCTCTCTGTTTATCTGTTATTGGTGTATAGGAATACTTGTGATATTTGCACATTGATTTTGTATCCTGAGACTTTGCTGAAGTTGTTTATCAGTTTGAGAAGATTTTGGGCTGAGACAATGGGGTCTTCTAAATATACAATCATGTCATCTGCAAAGAGAGACAGGTTGACTTCCTGCTTTCCTAATTGAATACCTTTATTTCTTTTTCTTGCCTGATTGCTCTGGCTAGAACTTCCAATACTATGTTGAATAGGAGTGGTGAAAGAGGGCATCTTTGTCTAGTGCCTGATTTCAAAGGGAATTCTTCCAGCTTTTGCCCATTCAGTGTGATATTGGCTGTAGGTTTGTCATGAATGTCTTTTATTATTTTATGATACGTTCCTTCGATACCTAGTTTATTGAGAGTTTTAAGCATGAAGAGCTGTTGAATTTTGTCAAAGGCCTTCTCTGAATCTATTGAGATAATCATGTGGTTTTTGTCTTTGTTTCCGTTTATGTGATGGATTACATTTATGAATTTGCATATGTTGAACCAGCCTTGCATCCCCGGGAAGAAGCCTACTTGGCTGTTAATGATAAGCTTTTTGATGTGCTGTTGCAATCTGTTTGCCAGTATTTTGTTGAAGATTTTTGCGTCGATGTTCATCACGGATATTGGCCTGAAGTTTTCTTTTTCAGTTGAGTCTCTGCCTGGTTTTGATATCAGGATGATGTTGGTCTCATAAAATGAGTTAGGGAGAACTCCCTCCTTTTGTATTGTTTGATACAGTTTCAGAAGGAATGGAAGCAGCTCCTCTTTGTACGTCTGGTAGAATTCAGCTGTGAACCCGTCTGGACCTGGACTTTTTTTGGTTGGTAGGCTATTGATTGCTGCCTCTACTTCAGCCCTTGTTATTGGTATAGTGAGGGTTTCAACTTCCTCCTGGTTTAGTCTTGGTAAGGTACAAGTGTCTAGGAATTTATCCATTTCTTCCTGGTTTACTGCTTTATGTGAGTAGAGCTGTTTGTAGTAATCTCTGATGGTAGTTTGCACTTCTGTGGGATCAGTGGTGATATCCCCTTTATCGTTTTTTATTGCATCTACTTGATTCTTCTCCCTTTTCTTTTTTATTAATCTGGCTAGTGGTCTATTTTGTTTATCTTTTCAGAAAACCAGCTCCTGGATTTATTGATTTTTTGAATTGTCTTTTTGTGTCTCTATCTCCTTCAGTTCTGCTCTGATCTTAGTTATTTCTTGTCTTCTGCTAGCTTTTGAGTTTTTTTGATCTTGCTCCTCTAGTTGTTTCAGTTTTGATGATAGGGTGTTGACTTTAGATCTTTCCTCTCTTCTCTGGTGGGCATTTATTGCTATAAATTTCCCTCTTGACACTGCTTTAAATGTGTCCCAGAGATTCTGGTAAGTTTTGTCTTCATTCTGGTTGGCTTTGAAGAATATCTTTATTTCTGCCTTCATTTCATTGTTTATCCAGTCAACACTCAGAAGCAAGTTGTTCAGTTTCCAAGTGGTTGTACGGGGTTGAGTGTGCTTCTTGATCCTGAGTTCTAGTCTGATTACTCTGTGGTCTGAGAGACAGTTTGTTATGATTTCTGTTCTTTTGCGTTTGCTGAGGAGTGATTTGCTTCCAATGATGTGGTCAAGTATACAGGAAGTGCAATGTGATGCTGAGAAAAATGTATATTCTGTGGATTTGGGGTGGAACATTCTGTATGTCTATTAGGTTCACAAGATCCAACTCTGCATTTAATCCCTGGATACCCTTGTTAATTTTCTGTCTCGTTGATCTGTCCAATATTGACAGTGGAGTGTTGAAGTCTCCCACTATTATTGTGTGGGAGCCTAAATCTCATTTTAGGTTGTTAAGAACTTGTTTTATGTATCTGGGTGCTCCTGTGACGGGGTGTATATATTTAGGATAGTTAGCTCTTCCTGTTGAATTGATAATTTTACCATTATTTAGTATCCTTCTTTGTCTCTTTTGATCTTTGTTGGTTTGAAGTCCATTTTATCAGAGACTAGGATTGCAGCCCCTGCTTTTTTGTTCTCCATTTGCTTGGTAAATCTTCTTCCATCCCTTTATTTTGAGTCTGTGTGTGTCTTTCTATGTGAGATGGGTTTCCTGAATACAGCACACTGATGGGTTCTGACTTTTTATCCAGTTTGCCAACCTGTGTCTTTTGATTGGGGTGTTTAGGCCATTTACATTCAATGTTAATATTGTTATGTGTGAATTTGATCCTGCCATTTTGTTACTGGCTGGTTTTCTTTCCCATTAATTGACTCATTTTCTTCATTGCATTTTTGGTCTTTGCCAACTGGTTTGCTTTTGCAGTGACTGGTACTTGTTCCTTTCTGTGCTTAGTGTTTCTTTCAGGAGCTCTTGTAGGGCAGGTCTGGTGGTGACAAAATCTCTCAATGATTGCTTGTCTTTAAAGGATTTTATTTCTCCTTCTGTTACGAAGTTTAGTTTGGCTGGATATGAGATTCTGTGTTGAAAGCTCTTTTCTTTAAGGATGTTGAATATTGGCCCTAGCTCTCTTCTGGCTTGTAGGGTTTCTGCTGAAACATCTGCTGTGAGTCTGATTGACTTCCCTCTGTGGGTGACCTGACCTTTCTCTCTGACTGCCCTTAGCATTTTTTCCTTCTTTTCGACCCTGGTGAAGCTGATGATTATGTGCCTTGGAGTTGCTCTTTTTGAGGAATATCTTTGTGGAGTTCTCTGTATTTCTTGAATTTGAAATTTGGACTGCCTTGCTAGGCTTGGGAAGTTCTCCTGGATAATATCCTGGAGTGTGATTTACAGCTTGGATTCATTCTCCCCATCATATTCAGGTACGCCAATCAAGCTTGGATTAGGTTTTTTCACATAATCCCATATTTCTTGGAGGCTTTGTTCATTTCTTTATACTCCTTTTTCTCGTCTTGCCTTCTCTATTTATTTCATTGAGTTGATCTTCAATTTCTGATATCCATTCTTCTGCTTGATTGATTTGGCTATTAAAACTTGTGTTTGCTTCACGTAGTTCTTATGCTGTGTTTTCCAACTCCTTCAAGTCGTTTATGTTCTTCTCTAAGCTGGTTATTCTCGTTAGCATTTTTTCTAACCTTTTTTCAAGGTTTTTGGTTTCTTTGCATTGAATTAGAACGTGTTCCTTTAGCTCTGAAAAGTTTGTTATTATCCACCTTCTGAAGCCTGTTTCTGTCAATTTGTCACACTCTTTCTCAGTCAAGTTGTGATCCTGTGTTGTTGAGTTGTGATCCCTTGATGGCGGAACGGTGTCCTGGTCTTTGATGGTTCCATCTTTTTTTATGCTGGTTTTTTCCTACCTTTGTGGATTTACCTGGCTGTGGTGTCAGAGAGCTGCTTCATGAGGTTGCTTGTCTACCTGTGGGGGGAGCTACTGGGTTTCTAGGGACTCCTCAGGTTACTAGGGAAGCTTCCTGTGTCTTTTTTGTTTATGCTGGGAGATTAGGGCCACCTCTTCCGCTGACCTGTAGGAGCTGCTGGGTTGTCAAGAATGCCGTCCTGTTGCTACATAGGCTTCCTGTGTTTTTTGTTAAAACGTGTAGCCCAGACCCACCACTCTAGTGGTGAGTTGTGCCCTTCCTCCACTGGGCTGGATCATTCAGGGTTCATCTCAGACTGTGGCCCTGGCTGTGCAACCCACTAGAGTCAGAGCTTCAGCCCTCTGGGGTTTGTTGGGTAGGGTAGGGACCTGCCCAGCAGCACCTGGCAGTCTCCCCCTTTCAGCTTCCTCTCTCTCAGGTCATGGGCTAGGGGCCAGCCCATCTGCTCCCGCTTATAGCTTCCTCTCTGTCAGGGTGGAGGGAGGGGGCGATAGCTCAGTCTGCAGACTCTTATTCCACTCCTCACTTGTAATTCCGGGCGCTTGACTGGCAAAGATCCCCTGTTTTGTGTATTGCTGAGGCTTTAGGGGAAGCACTGTATCTGAACTGGAGTGCCTGAGGGGGGCGTCCGACTCCCATGTCAGATGCACTTTCTGGGTAAAGCAGCACCCCTCCCCACCTCGGTCTGCCCTCAGTGGGCTTTGCTCATCATCACACCAGACCTGTTGAAATGCACCTGGTACCTCAGTTGGAGATAGGAGATCTCTGGATTTCTGTGTCTCTGTCGCTGGGTGTTGTGCACTGGAGTTGTGTCTAATCATCCATCTTGGATCAGATCTCTCTCATGTTCTTTTCATTCATATTAACATGGCATATCTGTCTCCATCCCTCTACTTGCAATCTATATGTGTCTTTATATTTAAAGTGGGCTTCTTATAGACAGCATATAGTTAGGTTTGTCTTTTGATTCACTCTAACAATCTCTATTGATTGGTGCATTTAGACCATTGATGTACAAAGCAAGTACTGATATAGTTGTATTAATATCTACCATATTTATTACAGTTTTCTATGTATTGCTCTTGTTCTTTCTTTTTGTTTCCACTTTCTGTCTTTTGTGGTTTTAATTGAACATTTTATATGATGCTATTTTCTCTAATTTCTTAACCTATCAGCTATATTACTTTTTTAAAAACTTTTTTTTAGTGGTTGCCCTAGAGTTTGCAATATACACTTACAACCAATCCAAGTCTACTTTTAAATAACACTATACCACTTCAAAAATAGTTGTGGTACCTTATAATACTAAGCAGCCATAAAAAAGAATGAGTTCATGTCATTTGTAGGGACATGGATGAAGCTAGAAACCATCATTCTCAGCAAACTAACACAGTAACAGAAAACCAAACACTGCAGGTTCTCACTCATAAGTGGGAGTTGAATATTGAGAACACATGGACACAAAGAGGGGAACATCACACACTGGGGCCTGTCAGGGGATGAGGGGTAAGGAGAGGGAGAGCATTAGAACAAATACCTAATACATGTGGGGCTTAAAACCTAGATGATGGGTTGATAGGTGCAGCAAACCACCATGGCACATGTGTACCTATGTAACAAACCTGCACATTGTGCACATGTATCCCAGAAATTAAAGTCATATAAAAAAGAAGAAAAAATAATAATAAAATAATTCTAATTCTTCCCTTTCATCCCTGGTAACATCAGCATCATTCATTTCACTTATGGATAAGCATCTACATATTATGAGAAGTAAAAATTTTTATTTTATCTTCACTTATTTTTTCTTATTCTTCTTTTCTTTATGTAGATCTAAGTTTCTAATCTATTATCATTTTCTTTATCTCTAAAGAATTTCCTTTGACATTTCTTACAGTGCAGGTCTACTGGCAATGAATTCCCTCAATTTTTGTCTGTCTGAGAAAGTCTTTATTTCTCTTTCACTTCTGAAGGATAATTTCACAGAATACAGGATTCTAAGTTGGTAGTTTTATTCTTTCAATACCTTAGGTGTTTCACTTCATGCTCTTATTGCTTGCATGGTTTCTGAGAAGTCAGATGTAATTCTTACCTTTGTTCCTCTACAGGTAAGATTCTCCCAATCCTAGCTTCTTTCAAAATTTTTTCTTTATCTTTGACTTTCTGTAGTATGATAAGATGATGTGCTTAGGTATTTTTTTTTTTTGCATTTATTCTACTTTGTATTATTTGTGCTTTCTGGATCCGTAGTTTGATGCCTGTCATTAATTTGGGGAACCTGTCATATATTCTCAAATACTTGTTGAATGAATCAATAAATTAACATTCATTGAGCAGATGAGTGAATGAATGAATAAAATGGAAATTTGGAGAGATCCAAGATGGCCAATTAGACACAAATCCAGAGCACAACACCCAGCAAGAGAGACGCAGAAATCCAGAGATCTCCTAGCTCCAACTGAGGTACCAGGTGCATTTCAACAGGTCTGGTGTGATGATGAGCAAAGCCCACTCAGGGCAGACCGAGGTGGAGAGGGGTGTTGTTTCACCTAGAAAGTGCATCTGACTGGCAAGTCGGAGGCACCCCTCTGGAACTTTGATCCAGATAGAGTGATTCCCCCAAAGCCTGAGCAATACACAGAATAGGGGATCTTTGCCAGTCAAGCACCCGGAATTACAAACAAGGAGTTGAATAAGAGTCTGCAGATTGAGCTATGGCCCCTCCATCCACCCTGAGAGAGAGGGAGCTCTAAGCAGGAGCAGCTGGGGGGCCCCTAGCAGATGACCAGAGAGAGAGGAAGCTCAAAGGGGAGACTGCCAGGTGCCGCTGTGCAGGTCCCTAACCTTCCCCACAAACCCCAGAGGGCTGAAGATCTGACTCTAGTGGGTTGCACAGCCAGGGCCACAGTCTGAGATGAACCCTGAATGATCCAGCCCAGTGGAGGAAGGGCACAACCCACCACTAGAGGGGTGGGACTGGGCTACATGTTTTAACAAAAAACACAGGAAGCCTGTGTAGCAACAGGATGGCTTTCTCCACTACCCAGGAACGCCTACAAGTCAGTGGAAGAGATGGGCCTGATCTTCCAGTATAAACAAAAAAGACACAGGAAGCTTCCAGAGTAACCTGCAGGAGACCCTAGGAACCCAGTGGCGCCCCCACAGGCAGACAAGCAACCTCATGAAGCAGCTGTCTGACACCACAGCCAGGTAAATCCACAAAGATGGGAAAAAAACAGCGCAAAAAGGTTAAAACCATCAAAACCAGAACACCTCTTCTCCTTCAAGGGATCACAACTCCTCAACAACACAGGATCACAAGTTGACTGAGAAGGAGCACGAAGAATTGACAGAAACAGGCTTCAGAAGGTGGATAATAAACTTTTCAGAGCTAAAGGAACATGTTCTAACTCAATGCAAAGAAACCAAAAACCTTGAAAAAAAGGTTAGACAAAATGCTAACTAGAATAAGTAGCTTAGAGAAGAACATAAATGACTTGATGGAGTTGAAAAACACAGAACAAGAACTACGTGAAGCAAACACAAGTTTTAATAGCCGAATCGATCAAGCAGAAGGAAGAATATCAGAGATTGAAGATCAATTCAATGAAATAAAGAGAAGGCAAGACAAGAGAAAAAAGAGCGAAAAGAACAAAGCCTCCAAGAAATATGGGATTATGTGAAAAAACCTAATCCACGCTTGATTGGTGTACCTGAATATGATGGGGAGAATGAATCCAAGCTGGAAAACACGCTCCAGGATATTATCCAGGAGAACTTCCCAAGCCTAGCAAGGCAGTCCAAATTTCAAATTCAAGAAATACAGAGAACTCCACAAAGATATTCCTCAAAAAGAGCAACTCCAAGGCACATAATCATCAGCTTCACCAGGGTCGAAAAGAAGGAAAAAATGCTAGGGGCAGTCAGAGAGAAAGGTCAGGTCACCCACAGAGGGAAGTCAATCAGACTCACAGCAGATGTTTCAGCAGAAACCCTACAAGCCAGAAGAGAGTTAAGGCCAATATTCAACATCCTTAAAGAAAAGAGCTTTCAACACAGAATCTCATATCCAGCCAAACTAAACTTCGTAACAGAAGGAGAAATAAAATCCTTTAAAGACAAGCAATCATTGAGAGATTTTGTCACCACCAGACCTGCCCTACAAGAGCTCCTGAAAGAAACACTAAGCACAGAAAGGAACAAGTACCAGTCACTGCAAAAGCAAACCAGTTGGCAAAGACCAAAAATGCAATGAAGAAAATGAGTCAATTAATGGGAAAGAAAACCAGCCAGTAACAAAATGGCAGGATCAAATTCACACATAACAATATTAACATTGAATGTAAATGGCCTAAACACCCCAATCAAAAGACACAGGTTGGCAAACTGGATAAAATGTCAGAACCCATCAGTGTGCTGTATTCAGGAAACCCATCTCACATAGAAAGACACACACAGACTCAAAATAAAGGGATGGAAGAAGATTTACCAAGCAAATGGAGAACAAAAAAGCAGGGGCTGCAATCCTAGTCTCTGATAAAATGGACTTCAAACCAACAAAGATCAAAAGAGACAAAGAAGGATACTAAATAATGGTAAAATTATCAATTCAACAGGAAGAGCTAACTATCCTAAATATATACACCCCGTCACAGGAGCACCCAGATACATAAAACAAGTTCTTAACAACCTAAAATGAGATTTAGACTCCCACACAATAATAGTGGGAGACTTCAACACTCCACTGTCAATATTAAGTCAATGAGACAGACAATTAGCAAGTATATCCAGGACTTGAATGCAGAGTGGGGCCAATAGACATATACAGAACACTCCACCACAAATCCACAGAATATACATTTTTCTCAGCACCACATTGCACTTACTCTAAACTTGACCACATCATTGGAAGACATCACTCCTCAGCAAATGCAAAAGAACAGAAATCATAACAAACAGTCTCTCAGTCCACAGAGTAATCAGACTAGAACTCAGGATCAAGAAACACACTCAACCTCGCACAACCACTTGGAAACTGAACAACTTGCTTCTGAGTGTCGACTGGATAAACAATGAAATGAAGGCAGAAATAAAGATGTTCTTCAAAACCAACCAGAATGCACACACAACTTACCAGAATCTCTGGGACACATTTAAAGCAGTGTCAAGAGGGAAATTTACAGCAATAAATGCCCACCAGAGAAGAGAGGAAAGATCTAAAATTGGCACTGTATCGTCAAAATTGAAAGAGCTAGAGGAGCAAAATAAAAAAAAAAAAAACTCAAAACCTAGCAGAAGACAAGAAATAACTAAGATCAGAGCAAAACTGAAGGAGATAGAGACACAAAAAACCCTTCAAAAAATCAATAAATCCAGGAGCTGGTTTTCTGAAAAGATAAACAAAATAGACCACTAGCCAGATTAATAAAAAAGAAAAGGGAGAAGAATCAAATAGATGCAATAAAAAACAATAAAGGGGATATCACCACTGATCCCACAGAAGTGCAAACTACCATCAGAGATTACTACAAACAGCTCTACTCACATAAACCAGTAAACCTGGAAGAAATGGATAAATTCCTAGACACTTGTACCTTACCAAGACTAAACCAGGAGGAAGTTGAAACCCTCACTAGACCAATAACAAGGGCTGAAGCAGAGGCAGCAATCAGTAGCCTACAACCAAAAAAAGTCCAGGTCCAGACGGGTTCACAGCTGAATTCTACCAGACGTACAAAGAGGAGCTGCTTCCATTCCTTCTGAAACTGTATCAAACAATATAAAAGGAGGGAATTCTCCCTAACTCATTTTAAGAGACCAACATCATCCTGATACCAAAACCAGGCAGAGACTCAACTAAAAAAGAAAACTTCAGGCCAATATCCATGATGAACATCGACGCAAAAATCTTCAACAAAATACTGGCAAACAGATTGCAACAGCACATCAAAAAGCTTATCATTAACAACCAAGTAGGCTTCTTCCCGGGGATGCAAGGCTGGTTCGACATACGCAAATTCATAAATGTAATCCATCACATAAACGGAAACAAAGACAAAAACCACATGATTATCTCAATAGATGCAGAGAAGGCCTTTGACAAAATTCAACAGCTCTTCATGCTAAAAACTCCAATAAACTAGGTATCGAAGGAACATATCATAAAATGATAAAAGACATTCATGACAAACCTACAGCCAATATCATACTGAATGGGCAAAAGCTGGAAGAATTCCCTTTGAAATCAGGCACTAGACAAGGATGCCCTCTTTCACCACTCCTATTCAACATAGTATTGGAAGTTCTAGCCAGAGCAATCAGGCAAGTAAAAGAAATAAAGGGTATTCAATTAGGAAAGCAGAAAGTCAACCTGTCTCTCTTGCAGATGACATGATTTTATATTTAGAAGACCCCATTGTCTCAGCTCAAAATCTTCTCAAACTGATAAGCAACTTCAGCAAAGTCTCAGGATACAAAATCAATGTGCAAAAATCACAAGCATTCCTATACTCAGTAACACACAGAAAGCCAAATCAAGAGCGAACTCCCATTCACAACTGCTACAAAGAGAATAAAATACCTAGGAATACAACTAACAAAGGATGAAAAGGACCTCTTCAAGGAGAACTACAAATCACTGCTCAATGAAATAAGAGAGGACACAAACAGATGAGAAACATTCCACACTCATGGTTAGGAAGAATCAATATTGTGAAAATGGCCATACTGCCCAAAGTAATCTATAGATTCAACACTATCCCCATCAAGCTACCGATGACCTTCTTCACAGAACTGGAAAAAAACACTTTAAACTTCATATGGAATCACAAAAGACCCCGCATGGCCAAGACAATCCTAAGCAAAAAGAACAAAGCCGGAGGCATCACACTGCTGGACTTCAAACTATACTACAAGGCTATAGTAATCAAAACAGCATGGTCCTGGTACCAAAACAGAGACATAGACCAATGGAACAGAACAGAGACCCCAGAAGATGGGGTCAAAGACCATCTGATCTTTGACTAACCTGGCAAAAACAAGCAATGGGGAAAGGACTCCATGTTTAATAAATGGTGTTGGGAAAACTGGCTAGCAATGTGCAGAAAGCAGGAACTGGTCCCCTGCCTGTCACCTTACACTAAAATTAACTCCAGATGGATCAAAGATTTAAACATAAAACAGAACACCATAAAAACACTAGAAATAAATGTAGGCAAAACCATCCAGGACATAGGCATAGGCAAGGACTTCATGACTAAAACACCAAAAGCAATGGCAATAAAAGCCAGGATAGACAAATGGGATCTAATTAAACTCCAGCACTTCTGTACAGCAACAGAAACCATCATTAGAGCAAATCGGCAACCAACAGAATGGTAAAAAATTTTTGCAATCTACCCATCTGACAAAAGGCTAATATCCAGTATCTACCAAGAACTAAAACGGATATACAAGAAAAAAACAAACCCATTCAAAAGTGGATGAGGGATATGAACAGACCCTTTTCAAAACAGGACATATATGAGGCCAACAAACATATCAAAAAATGCTCATCATCACTGGTCA
The DNA here is from genome assembly GCA_004027835.1 of Alouatta palliata. Taxonomy (NCBI): domain Eukaryota; kingdom Metazoa; phylum Chordata; class Mammalia; order Primates; family Atelidae; genus Alouatta; species Alouatta palliata. The sequence continues at coordinate 97,294 of PVKV010003051.1, read as the reverse complement.
TTAGAGAAATGCAAATCAAAATCACACTGAGATATCATCTCATGCCAATTAGAATGGCGATCATTAAAAAATCTGGAAACAACAGATGCTGGAGAGGATGTGGAGAAATAGGAACACTCTTACACAGTTGGTGGGAGTGTAAATTAGTTCAGTCATTGTGAAGGACAGTGTGGCGATTTCTCAAGGATCTAGAAATAGAAATTCCATTTGACCCAGCAATCCCACTAATGGGTATATACCCAAAGAACTATAAATCGTTCTGCTATAGAGCCACATGCACACGTATGTTCACTGCAGCCCTGTGTACAATAGCAAAGACCTGGAACCAACCCAAATGCCCATTAATGATAGACTGGACAAAGAAAAGGTGGTACATATACACCATGGAATACTACGCAGCCATAAAAAACGATGAGTTTGTGTCCTTTGTAGGGACTTGGATGAATCTGGAAACCATCATTCTCAGCAAACTGCCACAAGAACAGAAAGCCAAACACCGTATGTTCTCACTCATAGATGGGTGTTGAACAATGAGAACTCATGGACTCAGGGAGAGGAACATCACACACTGGGAGCAATTCGGGGGGTAGGGGAGAGACACTGGGGGGTGGGGAGTGAGGGAAGGGTGGGGAGGAATAAAATGGGGAGAAATGCCAGATATAGTATGCACCTGAAGTAAAATAAGTAAATTTAAAAAAATTCACTAAAGAAATACATTTAAAAAAATGGAAATTTCAAGAATGAGTAGGTATTATCCAAGTAATATATCACCACACCAGACAGCTGCCAGGAGAAGCAAGATATGGCCAAGCGAACCCCAAAATCACGGGTGCCCACCTTCCTGCTAGGTTCTCCCCTGACTCTGTGGAGTACTGTTTTCAATGATGGGGTTATCTATCATTATGCTCCCCACATGGGTTCCAAGAAGAGACGGGACTCCCCCACACTGATACCTACAAGACAGAAAAAGCTAAGCCTGTCAGGAAAGAAATGACACAGCAATTACGGTCCCATGCTGTGCTTGTCCACATACATACATATACATACATATATATATACACACCCACACACACACATATTTATATATACATACATATATACATATACATATATACACACATATATACATACATATATATGTATGTGTGTGTAACAGAGAAAGACTCCCTCTCAAAATATATACATATATATTTTGAAACATAAGTAAATATTAGATGGCATTTATTTTAATTGAAATAGAAGATACTATATGCTTATTAAAATATAATATGAAAAATGAAGTAATAAGATGACAAACTGAAGATTTTTTTTTTTAGACAGAATCTTGCTCCGTTGCCCAGGCTGGAGTACAGTGGCACGATCTTGGCTCACTGCAACCTCCGCCTCCCCCACCTCCCGGGTTCAAGCAATTCTCCTGCCTCAGCCTCCTGAGTAGCTGGGACTATAGGCGTGCACCACCACGCCCAGCTAGGTTTTGTATTTTTAGCAGAGACGGGGTTTCGCCATGTTGATGAGGTTGGTCTCGAACTCCTGACCTCGTGATCTGCCCACCTCAGCCTCCCAAAGTGCTGAGATTACAGGCATGAGCACTGTGCCCAACCCCTGAAGATGTTTCCAAGAGCATGGTAGATTGAGGAAAGAATGAAAGGAAGCAAATAACAACATGAGAAATGGCATTAGGAGTGACAAGGAGCAAAACTGATGCCATAAAAAAATACCAACAGGGAAGTGAAGGATGCTGGAGATGCTCTCCAGATGCTGAAGCAAAAGGGCCAAGAGATGGGCATGGCCAGAGAATAGACCTTGAAGTGTGAGCTCAGAGAGTAAGAACTAATGTAGATAAAGGGAGTTTTTGAATAGGAGACAAAAAAAAAAGGGGGGGGTGGAATTGAATCAATACAAAGCATAAAACAGGATACAGTAGAAAAAACTTAGAGATACTTCAATAGGTAGATGGAATAAGCTCTCCAGGCACAATTAATTAAAAGTGACCAACACAAAGGAATATATTGGTGATTTTTGTTTTAAATTCAGAATAAAGCAAGAATTTGACAATGTCCTGGCAAGAAATTAAAAAAATAAAAATAAAGCTATCTACAAAGGAACGTAAGTTAAATTTGCTACGTTCTCTGTAACATAAGTTTATGTAAATTCCAGAAGATGGCAGCTACACAGTGGAGGGGAAGGTTTTGATCTAAGAATACACCCACCAACCAAGATATCATTTACTTTACAAGGCAATACAGAGACTTTCTCAGATACATAAAAATCCAAAAATAGATCCTGTAGCTTTTTTGCCAAGAAAAAGGAAATTACACTAACATGTTTATCTGTCGACCACACGATAAGTCAAAAAGCTCACAAGAGAAGACTACAGCATTGCTAGTGAACGTGGAAACTACTTAAACTACAGGTCTAAATAATTATTGTCAAGTAGTTATGAAATGGAATGCAAATATCATGGTCCTTGGAAGCAAAAGAAAGCACAATGTAAACAAAGATAATTAGAACTTACCAATATTGGGGCCAAAACTTTGACAGCAGATAAATCTGGGAGGAAGACAGGAGCATAGATAAGATGCAGTAACTTTCTTATGCTTTGTGTAAATAGGTCATTAGGTACTGCTTCATTAATGACTGTGATCATCATAAAAATTATATAGATTTTGTAATACTTTAAAAATCAAAAGTAACTACTTATAGAGTTAAATATAACACGATAGAGAAAAACAAAACAAAACATGGTCTCATACAACTAATGATATGAAATAAAGCAAGCAACAAAAAAACATAAAAAGCGAGACGGATCCAAGATGGTGGATTAGACACAATTCCAGCGCACAACACCCAGCAAAAGAGACACAGAAACCCAGAGATCTCCTAGCTCCAACGGAGGTACCAGGTGCATTTCAACGGGTCTGATCCAAGGGTGAGCAAGGCCCACTGAGAGCAGATGAAGGCGGGGAGGGGTGCTGCTTCACCCAAAAAGTGCATCTGACTTGGGAGTCGGAGTCTCCACCTCTGGCGCTCCAGTCCAGATACAGTGCTTCCCCCAAAGCCTCAGCAATACACAGAATAGAGGATGTTTGCCAGTCAAGCGCAGGGAATTACAAGTGCGGAGTTGAATAAGGGTCCCCAGACTGAGCTATCGCCCCTCCCCCCCGTCAGGAGAGAGAGGGAGCTATAAGCAGGAGCAGCTGGGCGGCCCCTACCCCATGACTTGAGAGACAGAAAGCTGAAAGGGGGAGACTGCCTGGTGCGGCTGGGGGGGTCCCTAACCTCACCCACAAACCCCAGAGGGCTGAAGCTCTGACTCTAGTGGGTTGCACAGCCAGGGCCACAGTCTGAGATGAACCCTGAATGATCCAGCCCAGTGGAGGAAGGGCACAACCCACCACTAGAGGGGTGGGACTGGGCTACACGTTTTAACAAAAAACACAGGAAGCCTATGTAGCAACAGGACGGCATTCTTGACAACCCAGCAGCTCTTACAGGTCAGCAGAAGAGGTGTGCCTAATCTCCCAGTATAAACAAAAAAGACACAGGAAGCTTCCCTAGTAACCTGAGGAGTCCCTAGAAACCCAGTAGCGCCCCCACAGGCAGACAAGCAACCTATTAAGCAGCTCTCTGACACCACAGCCAGGTAAATCCACAAAGGTAGGAAAAAACCAGCACAAAAAAGATGAAACCATCAAAGACCAGAACACCTCTTCTCCTTCAAGGGATCATAACTCCTCAACAACACAGGATCACAACTTGACTGAGAAGGAGCACTAAGAATTGACGGAAACAGGCTTCAGAAGGTGGATAATAACGAACTTTTCAGAGCTAAAGCAACACGTTCTAACTCAATGCAGAGAAACCAAAAACCTTGAAAAAAGGTTAGACAAAATGCTAACTAGAATAACCAGCTTAGAGAAGAACATAAACGACTTGATGGAGTTGAAAAACACAGCACAAGAACTACGTAAAGCAAACACAAGTTTTAATAGCCACATCTAACAAGCAGAAGAAAGGATATCAGAGATTGAAGATCAACTCAATGAAATAAAAAGAGAAGCAGTACAAGAGAAAAAAGAGTGAAAAGAATCCAACAAAGCCTCCAAGAAATATGGGATTATGTGAAAAAACCTAATCTATGCTTGATCAGTGTACCTGAATATAACAGGGAGAATGAATCCAAGCTGGAAAACACGCTCCAGGATGTTATCCAGGAGAACTTCCCAAGCCTAGCAAGGCAGTCCAAATTTCAAATTCAAGAAATACAGAGAACTCCACAAAGATATTCCTCAAGAAGAGCAACCCCAAGGCACATAATTGTCAGATTCACCAGTGTTGAAATGAAGGAAAAAATGCTAAGGGCAGAGAGAAAGATCAGGTCACCCACAGAGGGAAGACAATCAGACTCACAGCAGATCTCTCAGAAGAAACCCTACAAGCCAGAAGAGAGTTAGGACCAATATTCAACATCCTTAAAGAAAAGAACTTTCAACCCAGAATCTCATATCCAGCCAAACTAAGCTTTGTAAGTGAAGGAGAAATAAAATCGTTTATGGACAAGCAATTATTGAGAGTTTTGTTACCACCAGACCTGCCCTACAAGAGCTGAAAGAAATGCTAAGCATGGAAAGGAACAAGTACCAGTCACTGCAAAAGCAAACCAGTTGGCAAAGACCAAAAATGCAATGAAGAAAATGAGTCAGCTAATGAGAAAGAAAACCAGCCAGTAACAAAATGGCAGGATCAAATTCACACATAACAGTATTAACATTGAATGTAAATGGCCTAAACGCCCCAATCAAAAGACACAGACTGGCAAAAAAAATTTTGCAATCTACCCATCTGACAAAGGGCTAATATCCAGAATCTATAAAGAACTAAAACAGGTATACAAGAAAAAAACAAACAATCCTATTCAAAAGGATATGAACAGACACTTTTCAAAAGAGGACATATATGAGGCCAACAAACATATCAAAAAATGCTCAACATCACTGGTCATTAGAGAAATGCAAATCAAAACCATACTGAGATATCATCTCATGCTAGTTAGAATGCAATCATTAAAATATCTGGAGACCACAGATGCTGGAGAGGATGTGGAGAAATAGGAACACTTTTACACTGTTGGTGGGAGTGTAAATTAGTTCCACCATTGTGGAAGACAGTGTGGCAATTCCTCAAGGATCTAGAAATAGAAATTCCATTTGACCCAGCAATCCCACTACTGGGTATATACCCAAAGAACTATAAATCGTTCTACTATAAAGCCACATGCACACGTATGTTCATTGCAGCCCTGTGTACAACAGCAAAGACCTGGAACCAACCCAAATGCCCCAGTGAATGACTGGACAAAGAAAATGTGGTACATATACACCATGGAATACTACACAGCCATGAAAAATGATGAGTTCGTGTCCTTTGTAGGGACTTGGATGAATCTGGAAACCATCATTCTCAGCAAACTGACCCAAGAACAGAAAGCCAAGCACCGTATGTTCTCACTCATAGGTGGGTGTTGAGCAACAAGAACACGTGGACTCAGGGAGAGGAGTATCACACACGGGGGACAGCTGTGGTGGGCAGGAGAGACACAGTGGGCGGTGGGGAGGGAGGGTAGGGTGGGGAGGGATAGCATGGGGAGAAATGCCAGATATAGTATACACCTAAAGTAAAATAAATAAATTATTTAAAAATAGAAAAATAAAAAGCAGAAAACCCAAATATGAATAACAATACAGACATAAGGACAAACAAATCAGGTAATAGAGAAACATAGGCCTAACTCCTACACTGAAACACAGACTTTCACAGTGGTTCAAGAAATAAACATTAGCTTTATGTTATGTACAAGAAATACACTTACAACATAATTACTCCAAAAATATAAAAGTTTAGAATTGAGCAACAACAACAACAAAAACACCAGGTGATGCAAATATAATGGAAAGCAGGGTCGCATAGAATTCAGGTGATAAATCACGTAGATTCTACAGTCATTTTTTATTTATGAAGTTTAAAATCCATGATGAAAATTCCTGTCTATTGACACACATACTAATGTTACATCAGAATACTTCTGTAATATCAGCACTTTGGGAGGCCAAGCCGGGCAGATTGCTTGAGGCCAGGCATTCGAGACCAGCCTGAGCAATAGCGAGACCCTGTCTCTACAAAAAAATTTAAAAATTTGCTAGGAGTGGTGGTGTGTGCCTGTAGTCCCATCTATTCAGGGGGCTGAGGCAGAAGGATCACTTGAGCCCAAGAGGCTGAGGCTGCCATGAACTGTAATCACACCACAGCACTCCAACATGGGCAGCAGAGCAAGATAAAGGGAAACATTTATTGAACAATTCAGAATTCAAAGACTAAAGAAAGCTGTCAATATTGAGTATTCAGTAATTAATTATTCCCATCATTAACATGCAGAGAAGTAAAAACATTTTCTTTTCAAGTGACCATGGGATATTTACAAAAATTGACCATATACTAGGCTACAAAGAAAACAACAGGAATTGAGGGAACAAAACCAAATGAAGACCAATGAATTATCCCTTCATCTCAGAATGTAAAAGGATACAATTAAATAAATTCTGAAAAAGTCGGAGAGCATAACTGATAATGATGAAAGCAAAAATTAATTAAATAAAAGCAGAATTGATTAGTTAATTCAAAAATTGTGGCTTCAACAAAATACAAATAAAATATGCAAAGCATGCATCTACCTTAATGAGAATGAACTAAAGAGAAAGATCTGCACACACAAAATGAGACCAACATAAAGTAAGAAACCACAGTGGATATCAAATCAGGTGGTGGTGGTGGTGGTTTTTTTTGAGACAGAGTCCCGCTCTGTTACCCAGGCTGGAGTGCAGTGGCACAATGTTGGCTCATTGCAACATCTGCCTCCTGGATTCAGGTGATTCTCCTGCCTCACCCCTCAAGGAGCTGGGATTACAGGCATGCATTACCATGCCTGGCTAATTTTTGTATTTTTAGTAAAGACAGGGTTTCACAATGTTGGCCAGGCTTGTTTCAAACTCCTGACCTCAAGTGTTCCTCCTCAGCCTCCCAAATTGCTGGGATTATAGGCATCAGCCACCGCAACCAGCCTAAAATAGGTTTTTTTTTTTTTTTTTTTTTTTTTTTTTTTTTTTTTTGAGGCGGAGTTTCACTCTTGTTGCCCAGGCTGGAGTGCAATGGCGCGATCTCGGCTCACCGCAACCTCCGCCTCCTGGGTTCAAGTAATTCTCCTGCCTCAGCCTCCCGAGTAGCTGGGACTACAGGCGCGCGCCACCACGCCCAGCTAATTTTTGTATTTTTTTAGTGGAGACAGGGTTTCACCACGTTGACCAGGATGGTGTCGATCTCTTAACCTCGTGATCCACCCGCCTCGGCCTCCCAAAGTGCTGGGATTACAGGCGTGAGCCACCGCGCCCGGCCTAAAATAGGTTTTTTAAAATAATATCCACAAAAGAGAAATTTTCTAGGAAACTATCAAAATTGAGCATTATCAAAATCAACTTTATAAAAAGTTTAAAAGCCCAAATTGGTGAAAAATCATGGAAGAAACTGAAAAAATTGTCAATGAATTGCCCTCTGAAAAGAGTCTGAGTAGAGGTAGATTCTCAGGCAGTATTTGGAGCCTCATGCTACAAAACATCACCAAAGAGAATCCATAATAACATGACTTTTCCAGTTGATAAAAGATTGTATTATTTTACCCTCACAGTCTCAGCCCATCAGATAGCTTAAAACTGGCATGCATTTGATTTCTTCAGGTTTGCCCTTTTCAAATATGCCCCTAGCTTTTAAAAAGGATCAACCTTTTTCCTTGGTGTTCTTCTAAAAGTACAATCATAGGAAAAAAATTATCTCCTACTCCCTTCATTTTTAAAATAGATGAGGTGTTTTTATTTTTTGGATAGATGGGAAAGAAGGGAAAGAAACTCTAGAGAAAAAGAGGCCAGAGAGAGAGGTAGGACAGAGAGACGCCACGGCGGAAGAGGGGAAGAGGCAAGAACCACCATAAATGGAGCATTTAATACACTCATTTAATACCCTCTGGGGAATGGGTTGTGGTTCTCTCTGCCAAGAAGCCAAGAGCAATTTAATGAGGGCGAACACTGGGCAAAGCTGGGATTGCGTGCTCATGTACCAGGGACCCCTAGCTTCCAGGTGGTTAATGGGCAATGCTGTCTCACATTAACTATCCACAATTGCTACCTTTGCCATACCCAAGGCCCAGAATCTTAGGAAATGCTGGACATCCCAGGAAACACTCTGGAGTGGTTGCTAAACCTTTCCCTGGAGCTTTGGCCCATGTAGGCAGCCACGTGCACTGGGTGAGCCTCTTCCTCTGCAAAATGAGTTTTCACACAATTGTTACAATCACGACCTACAAGAACATGAGGCTTTGAGTTGGCCCCATTCCTAGGGGAAGACCCAGAAAACAGGAAGAGAGAGAGAAGGGGGAGAAAAATGGAGAGGAGAGATGCTTTGCCAGCACTTTTTTTTTTTTTTTTTTTTTTAATCACTCCTAAATGACTCTGGATTTGTGTTTTTCATTCAGGCTGGATGTGCTGAGGCATTTTTATTTTGCTCCATTTCCCTCCCACCCCACCTTCCAAGCAAATTCCATCCCAGCGCTGTGGATTTCTGTCTTGCGACCATTATGGAAATTGGCTTCATTTCTCCTCCTAATTTATGATCTTGTTAACATGCCCGCATGCCAGATGGTCCTGTTCTTCAGGTTGGGAGATAATGAGATAAACAAAAACTGCTGTAAGAAGCCAACGGGGGGAGTTTTTTTTCCTTGAATGGGCCGTTCTTCATTTCTACAAATATGCTTTGGAGGCCTCTGCCGCAGCTCACTGTGATTCTAAGCAGGTGAGCAACCCTCAATTGTGCTCAAGTGGCTGCCAAGAGGTGAGTGATTTCTTCCCCGTGGTGCTCTGTGCTCTGGAATTCCGTCCCTGAAAGAGTTGGGGCCTTGGGGGTCACCCCTCTCCCCAGCCTGCCCTGGAGCCTGTCATTCAAAAGCACCATTTGCCCACCACTGTCACAACACTTAACACATTGTACTGTAATGGTTTGTTTTTCTTTGTGCACCATGAGCCCTCTAGGGCCAGGCACCCGGGTCTCTTTGCTCTGAACCACAATGCTAGCACAGGGCTTGGCACGTAGTTGGCAGATATTGAACAAATAATTATGAAACACCACCACTGTAAATATGCAATGTACTGTGCTAAGGAGAAGGGCAACGAGTTGAATAAGTAAAATATGGGCCACAGAATGGCACAACCAGCAGAACTGATAAACGGGCGGTCAGAGACTTCAGTCCTGGGTTGGGCTGTGCACGTTATCCTTCAGTACCCTTTCTCACCATTGGAGACACCATCCAAGGTGAGACCATAGACACATCAAGGATGAGTTTTCCGTCATTCTTCATCTATCCTGCACCCCAGCCTCTGGGCACTAGGAGGAATCTCAAGGGGCCATTTCATCTACTCCCTTTGTGGTCAGCAGCTGTCCCCAGACTTTCCCAAGAGGATAGCTATCCAACACCCACTATAGAAGGAGCACGAAATAAATAGGCAGACTGTCACTACTAAGTTTATACTGGGAAACCAACTCACTCAGTACAGTTGGTGTCTAGCCTGGGGGGTCTGTCAACAAGGCCTGTGGGCCACATCCGGTGCCACCTGCTTTCATAAATTACATTTTGTTAGAACACAACCATGTCATTCATGTGTGTGTTGTCCATGGTCACTTGCAAGCTAGAATGGCAAAGTGGAATCATTGCAGCAGAGAACTTACAGTCTAAGATACTTACTCCCTGGCCCTTTACAGAAAAATGTTTACTGACCCCTGATCTAGGGGAAACAGTCATCCCCATTCACGCACGTGTACGGGCTTACTTAAGCACAGGAGACCATCACCATGTCCACCGTCAGGAGGCATCAAGAACCATGGCACCTGACAGCCCCAGAGAAACTAAGTATCCCAGGTGTTGCAAGATTCTCCCCTCCTCCATCAGGCATCCAGGGGAATGGGCCACACCATGTGCTCCCTAAAGCCTGAAAGTTACGGTGGAAAGTATCTCTCCATTGTTATTTTTCATTACTTGCAAAATAAAGTTTCACACTAGCTTGTCATAATTAGCCATAAACCATTCCCAGAGAATGTTGTGGGGTTTGGTTGGGCAGAAAATGGGGACAACGGTCAGGCCCGTTGTGGTCTTGTCCTGTCTAGCTGTGTACCCAGGAAACATCCTGAAAGCATGAAAAACAGCCCCCTGCAGTAATCCACCCCTGAGATTAGGCTCAAGCCAGAGGAATGTACTGATAGAGTTCCAAATAATAGGATTAGCCTCAGCTAGAGTGTACTAATGCCTCTGATTCTTTCAAAGACTGGAAACATTTCAATTTAGCAATTTGCTAATGCCAGGACCCTTTTGTAAATATCCTCTCCAGCCTGTCAATCTCTTTTGAGTTCCAGCTTGGAATGAAATTAGCTTGCATTGCCCTCTCCCGAGAACTTGGAGTGTAGTCTTAGGAACGTGACCCTTCTTGAAGGCAAGGCCAGCTTCAGGCCAGCTTCCCTGAGAGCCATAAAGTGCCTCCCAGTAAAGATTATTAGGAGCCTGGCCAAATGTTTGCCCAAGTTGCTTGGAAAGGCAGAAACTCATTTAAATCTCATTCAGACTAAAGGTCAAAAGTCTGATATCCTAGGTTTTTGCGGTGGTTGGATGGGGCTGGGGGGCAGTGGGATGAAGAACCAAGTGTTGTAACACCTGAGAAGCGTTACATCTCCAAGGGAGCAAAACTTCCCTGACTTGACAGTTTTATCCAAGGCCAGCCCTGTGAGCCCTCAGCTGTGTGGACAAATAGATAACTGAAAGCCACACACAGTAGCTGAACAGTGTCTGGGAATTGGCCCTGAAGAAGTCTTGGTGTACACTGTTTATAGGCAGGAATTATTGGTCATAGAGTGGTCAGAATCATCACACTCACTGGTATGAAGGGTTCTTCAACCCCATATTGTTCAACATCCTTATATTACAGATGAGAAAATGCTGAAGCCCAAAGAGATGAGATGGCTACCCATAGCCAAGATTAGAATTACCAGTTTCTTAGCCAGGATTTTTGCTGCTTTGCTATTCTGCCTACTTATGTTACTAAAGACTCTTTCAGCTTCACAATATCAACTCAAACTGGACTAAGCAGAAAAAAACACGATTTTTTAGTGGAATTTATAGCCTCAATTTCCTATAAATGCTTGGGGTACTGGGCTTCAGGCATGGTTAGATCCAGATGCACAGATGAGGTCATTACTGATAGATCTCGGTCCATTTCTTGTTCTGCTTTGTTCTGTGTTGGTGTCCTTATCAGATTCCTCTACATCCATCTTTCTAGATTAGCGACCTCAGCAGAAAGAGTGTGCATCCTTTCCAGTAATTTAGGCAGAAGCCCCAGAGCTAATGCTCATTCGTTCTGATGACTCAACTGAATTACATGCTCATCCCTCAATCTGTTGCTGCAGACTGGAGGATGTGATACTCATGTTCTCTTCTGAAGTCACATGACCAGAAAATGGCAAATGGGTGGTTCCTCAAAGAAAAATCAGGGTACTATTCCCAGGGGATAAAATGGGAGATGCTGGGGAGTCCATGCTGCTCCCTGATGAGTCTGTCTCTGAAGCTGTCTTTTCTCAACTTTGGATATGTCAGCTCCTAGTTTGGAGCCCCCCTGTCCAGATTCTCTCTTCTCGGGTTGCCAAAATGTCTTGAAAATCTTTCTGGTCTTCCCCTTCACCACTGTCTAGCCATCCTTCGTCTTTAACTCTGAGTTACAGAACCCTTACTTGACTCCTCGAATGATTCCCTTTTTTAAGGGAGAAGAGCACCCCAGACCAATGGTCAGCCTCTTAGCCACAGTCCTTCTCAGGGCCCCAATTTTATGAAAATCTTTCTCTCCTGCTTTCATTTTGTTGTCCTTTTGCCATCCTGGGTCCCTTCTTCCCTTTTATCTGTTTTTTTGCAAATCTCCTAATCTAGTCCACTGAGTATCTGGCATGCCCTTTTCTATCAACACTTAACTCTCCCTTGAGTGTCTAGCTTTAGTTTTATTTGCATCCTGTAATATATTAGAGTGCTGAAATATATTTTATGTAATATTACATGGTACCTTATAGTTTGTATCTCATTTGTTCTTCGCATTAATCCTGTGAAGTAGGCAACTGCCCTATGTGCAGAATGAGAAAAACCAACTCAGAAAGCATAAGGATAGGAGAGCTGAAGGGTAGGCAGAGGGAAGTGGCAGATCCAGGACCTGAAGGCCAAGGCCAGCATGCTTCTGTTGAAATCACACAGATGTCCAAACGAGAAGCCAAGCTTACCCAAACAGTGGTTTTCAACCGGGGACCAGTTTTGCACCCCCAGAGAACCCTTGGCAATGTATGAAGACATTTTTGATCATCACAACTTGGCGATGCTGTCAGTTTACCGGCATCTAGTAGGTAAAAGTCAAGAATGTTGCTAAACACCTACAAAACACAGAGCAACGCACCCCTTCTCCAACCCCAAACACACACACAACAAAGAATTATGCAGCCCCAAATGTTAGTACTGCCCAGGTTGAGAAACGTGCCTTAGGAGCATTCAAAGAATAGGGGTTTCCATCCATAACTCCTAATGGCCTTATTTTCTGTCCTTGGCCACAGGCAAATGAAATCAGTCATTACTATGATTTCCTCTTTGTCAGAAAGAGGTCAGAAATACACAGGCCTGGATATAAGAGTCAGGGGAGAAGGACGCCCATTCTTGCCAGCCTTTCCATGACCAGAGGATGCCAAGGCGTTGGCCTGCGCTCACAGTTTCTGGGTAGAGAGTCCTCGTAGATGCACAGAGTGGAGCTGCAGGATACCCGAGAGGGTGGAGGCAAAAGTGGTGGGAGAGGAGCAGAGCAGAGTGGTGAATAATCACGATGGGGGGTGATATAAAGTCCAAGTGCAGACGCTGAAAGGGAGTAAGAGAAGAGGAAAAATGAAGGAGAAGAAGCGGGGAGCAAGAAGGGACATGGAGACAAAGGGGACAGAATTCTCCTGCCAATGAAACAGAAGGTGTTTGGAATGAGAAGAGCATCCCAGGTCACAGAGCAGGGAGGAATGAGGCCTCCCCGCCACCTCTGCAAGCTTCAGGGAGTGCAATTTTAATGTGAGTCTAATTAAGTCAGAAGCAGTTCCCATTATTCACACTCTGCTCCAGCGGTTTCTGAGCCCACATGTGCTACTACGCTCTGGAGTAGTGCAGCTGATGCTAACTGCAGATCCATATTCACTGCAGGAAGGAGAAAGGGCAGGCTGGCTCCTAGCTGTGCTGGTCAGACCTGAGCCAGGGGCCTTCCTTGGTGCTTCTGGTCCTGTTTCCTTCAGATTGTGTGTGAAGGAAGGGGTGTGTGTGGAGAGGAGTCTCTGTATGGGGCTAAGAGACCCAGGGAGGAATGCTCATCTATAGGAGATCTTGAAGTTTAATGACCTTTTGCCCGTCTGACTGATGACTCAATAAAGAGAAAGGGTCTTTTCGGGGGCTTTGTGAGGACTGCAGCAAGCCCTGTCTGATTGAACAGGGCAAGCACAGATCTAGGAGGCAAATTCAGGGCTCATGCCCAATTGCAGCCTCCCTGACCACGGAGGAAGTGAGACCCTCCAATAGCCTGAGTTCCTTTGGAGCCCCTTCAGCCCGGGGCAATGTCAGGTTAGGGGCACTGGTCTCCCCAGCATCAAGATTCTCTAGAAGAGATCTGGACTAGGGGCCAGGGAAGTGGGGTTCCCATAGGGCAGGCCCAGCTCTGTAACTCACTGTATGACCTGGAGGGGAGTCCTATTGTCAAAAGAATGGACCAGGAAAGCATTCATGGAAATAAAGGCCTGGAGCAGGGATTTTGCCAGTAGGAGTTGGGTCTCACAAGGGAAATAATTTTCTTTTTAAGAGACAAGGTTTCTTTCTGCCACCCAGGCTGGAATGCAGTGGGGCCAATTATGGCTCACTACAGCCTTGTCCAACTCATAGACTCAAGCAATCCTTTTGCTTCAGCTTCCCAAGTAGCTGGGACCACAAGTGTGTGTCACCACACCAGCTAACTCTTTAAATTTTTGTGGAGATGGGGTCTCACTATGTTGCCCAGGCTGGTCTCGAATTCCTGGCCTCAAGCCATCCTCCTGCCTCAGCTTCCCAAGCAGCTGTGGAAAGAATTTCAAGTAAATGGAACTAGGAGGCGTCCCTTTAGATTGGACTATGGGGGAGTAATGGACAAAAGGCCAGAAAGATCCCATCAAGGCCATATGCATAGGGACTTAAATATCAACTCGGAAATCAGAAAATTTGTGCCCAGTGTTGTACACTGAAAGGGAAGCCAGTGAAGGTTTTTGAAAAGTGAAATGTGATGTGATCAGAGTCTTGGATGGGATGTGGTGGGGGAGGAGTATCCTGCCTCGATCTTTATGTCCCTCTTGAACTTCCCAAGAACACCCAGTCAAAGAAGGATTAGGAGGATGAAGTGCTCAAAGGCCACAGAGGGTTGAGGGTACAGGCTCCAAAATGTTCAGCCTCTTAGCATTCAATCTAGGCTCAACCACACCAATAGTTACAACAGCAGCTTACTTTTTTTTTTTTAAGATGGCATTTCGCTCTTGTTGCCCAGGTTGAAATGCAGTGGTGCAATCTGGGCTCACTGCAACCTCTGCCTCCCAGGTTCAAGTGATTCTCCTGCCTCAGCCTCCCAAGTAGCTGGGATTACAAGCATGCCACACCCAACTAATTTTTGTATTTTTAGTAGAGACAGGGTTTCACCATATTGATCAGGCTGAATGGTCTTCAACTCCTGACCTCGGATGATCCACCCGCCTCAGCCTCCCGAAGTGCTGGGAGCGCAGTACAACAGCTTTAAGTTTAATGAGCCCTAACCCTGACTCATAAAAGCTACTATTACATTGACCAGCAAGGTACTCAAGCCTTGGTGATTTGGTAGAGAATGGACTGGTTTAGAAATCAGACTGACTTAAGGTTAAGTCCCAGCTCTCCCTTTACTTGCAGTGAATACTTACTGTGCATAAATCATTTAATTTCTCTAAGCCCCCAATTTTATGAATGTTGTCAATCATAAAATTAGGATGATGATGGATTCTTCTCAAGGTTGTTGTAGGGAGTAAATGTATGAAAGTGTCTTACGCATCGTGGTACATGGCAAGGGCTCAGTATGTCTCCTCTCTACGCCTTCTCCTTGCACACACTACTGTGTGCATCAAGTGTTAGCATCCTGATGGTAGGATACGGCAACTGCAACGTCCTTCGTGAAGCCCACTGCCCTGCATGCACCACTACTGAACTCAGACCCTAGCGCAGGCTCCCTTCACGCACAATCAGTCTTGGCGTTCCCAAGCCCCAATCTCCACTTCTCCCTCTCATCATTTTGCTGGTTTACTGTCTCACACAGTACACTGTCTTCACATGCTTCTGCTCCCCTCTCCCTCTTCTATCCCACAGTCTCTCTGTCACATCAGCCTGCATCACAGAATCTCAGCATCAATAGCAAGGGAACTTGGAGGTCGGCTATCTGTCACTGGTTGTCGTCTTGCAGGCAGGGAACCATTCCCTGATCCCCCAACACTAACATTTATCCAACTTTTCCATGGAGATAAGGAAGGGTCTGGCTAATGTTTTGGCTAATGACTGCTGTGAGTCCACAGGACCATTTATATAGCAGGACCACCTCCTGACAACTGTGGCCACTTAGCCAAATAGGACTCCTAGAAGAAAAGAATGCAACTCCTTTTTCTATTTTTTTTTTTTTCTGTTTGAGACAGAGGCTTGCTCTGTTGCCCAGGATTGAGTGCAGTGGCGCCATCTCAGCTCACTGCAACATCCACTGCCCGGGTTCAAACGATTCTCCTGCCTCAGCCGCCGGAGTAGCTGGGATTATGGGTGCCTGCCACCATGCCCAGCTGATTTTTGAATTTTTAGTAGAGACAGAGTTTCACCATGTTGGCCAGCCTAGTCTTGAACTCCTGATCTCAAGTGTTCCACCCGCCTCAGCCTCCCAAAGTACGGAGATTATAGGTGTGAGCCACCGCATCCAACCAATAATCTAACTCCTACTTGTTTTTTGGTACACGCGCGCGTGCACGCACACACACACACACACACACACACACACCACCTACCAAAACCTTTGCGAGACTCCTCTGGATCCATCAGCAGGGTTGCCAGGCCCAAGTGGTGCCGTATGCAAGGCATCAAAGAACAAGAGCCATTACCAGGTTAGGGATTCCCAGCCTCAGCAACCTCAGAGACCCTGGGCTTCTATTCTAACTCTGCAGAGCCGACAAGGACAGGGGTCTCCTTGGAAACCCTGGCTTTTTGACTCCTGTCAGATGGATAGGATGGGAAAGGAAATGTTTTGTGTACAATTTGTACACACAAAGTCATTTTAAAATGAATCCCTAACTGAATTCTGTTCTCCCTTGTATTTTTTCTACTTGTTCTTTTTTTATATACTAATTTCTCATTTGAGTCAAAAATTATTTCACTGGAGAGGTGGTGATTAAATCTGATAATTAGGAGAAATACCAATTAAGTCAGGCTCTGCAAGCATAAGGCAGTCCTCATTCACATTGTTATTTGAGACTGTGGCTCAGCAGGGGGCTTCTGTGTCTTCCCAGCAGGCTCTCAGTCCATATGCTCAGCAGGACTCAGGGACTTAGGCAGAGCCCAACAGGAGCAGAGGGTTTTCCTCTCCACCCCAGCCTCCCTGGTAGCCCACCTCATCCCTGCCACCCTCTTCCTATTTCATTAGCGTCCCTTGCCTTAAAGGCCCTCATCGGCCCACGCTCCGCTCTGCATTTCCTGCCTTGCCCATCTGCTGTTAGTGTCCTTAGCCCAGACCTCTTCCCACATGTGGCTTGCTGCCTGAACCTCGCCCTCCATTCCCTGGTCTCCGTTTTTGGAATTGTTGGTTACTTATCAGCTAGGGTATTCACAGGTGTCATGTGCTATTATATTAGCTAAAAGTGAAAGTCTTCCCAATGCACAGCCTCTGCATTCCCACAGAACTTCCAGTAAACAGGGAGCATAAGAAAGAAATTATGAAAACAGTTTCACCAAGTCTAGGGCCCTCTTGCATTAGAATTCCCAGGATTAATTGCCCCAAATAATGGGGAGTTTATCTGGAAGAGAGTGAACACATAAGAGAACGATGAAAGACAGGGCTTGAAAATTAGGGTGGAGCCATCAGGGGAAAGCTCTCGGCTGCCAGACTGAGGAGTTTCTACTTATTTTGGAAGGAAACGGATCCCTGGAGGGACGTGGACAAAGCTAGCCAGGTGATGGGTTCACCCGCGACAGTGCCAGGCTCAATTCCTCAGGCGAAGCGGTTCTCAAGGTGGCTGTGCATTAGAATTGCCTGGGAAGCTTTTAAAACTCAGTTCCCAGATTGAAGCCTGGACCAATTAAATCAAAATGTCTGGAGTCAGGAGCCAGCTATTAATATTGTTCAAACTGCCAATCACAGTACAGCCAAAGAGGACCACAAGCCTGATGAGAATAGCTTCTGATGAGAATGGCCGGCCATTCTACATTTGCCCAGTCATGTGCGGTTTCCTGAGACATGGGACCATCAGGGCAAAAACTAGGAAAAGCCTGAGTGAGGTGGAATAAGTTTGTCATCCTGCCCCAGTAGACTTCTCAGAGCTCTATCTGGGAGAGATGCAAACCTCAGGGTGAAAGCGTCTTGCCCACTGCGAACTCTTTGGTGTGTATACTTCAAACAGCATTAGCTTAGAGTCGGAGAGACCCAGCCTCCACTACATGGCTGCTGTGTGACTTCGGGCAAGCTGACTGCTCCACCTAGCACTTCCCTGATTTTTCTCACCTTTCCCGGGGTTCATAGACTAAGCTGCATTTGTGGGCTGTGTTCTCTAGCACGGGGGCCAGATTAAAACAAGTCCACAGACACCAAAAAACTAGGGACACTGGACAGGTGATCATAGACGAACAGGGGCTATGGGAGAGGGAGAAGAGAGGAGGACGGCCCACACAGAGGGGCATGGCTGGCCCAGGTGTGCTCTGAGCCCACATATGCTCCTCCTTCTGTTCGTTGCAATGCCGGCTGGCAGAATTTTGCAAAGAGAAGCTCTGCGTCCAGGGTTTCTTTCAGGGTTCCTATTAGGGCAGCTGCCTACTTGTCCATCCCCTAGGTATGTCCCAGCCTGGCCGTGGCATGAAAACAGTCAGACTGCAAGGATACAAGGCATCTTCCTGCTGTTCCTGACACAGGCTGGCCACCCTGCGATCCCTCTGAAAACTACATGGGCGTGCTGGCTCATATATTATGGGCTAACATTCTTTAGGTCCCTTTAGTTTCAAACCATCAGGGGGTTGATCTATCTATGGAATGTGTAACAGTTGTGCTGTTTTGGCTGCAGGCCAGACTTTTAAATCACACAGTTAGAAGCTGAGGAAAAGAAATGTGAATTATCAAGGCTGTCTGCATCTGGAGAAGTCCCAAAATGACCTCTCACAGAGCAGCTCTTTCTTGTCTGACTCATCCTTCTACCCATCCATCCATCCATCCATCCATCCGTCCATCCATTATACAACAGATGATCGATGGCCTACTATGTACCAGAAACAATACAGTGCCTGCTGTCTTGGTACTCAGACTCTACTTGGAACTACACTTGAGATTTGCCAGGTGTAATCTCAAACCAATGGGGCTCCCCATTAGTCAAACAAGAGTGTCCAACATGGTAAGATTTCTGGGTCTACAGGAGGGTGTTCATTCTCTCACACTGTTTTCTTCCAACCAAGTTTCTGCCTCCCAAAATTTCTTTAACACCCTTCCACCCACCACAGGTGAGACTTCAAAGCAAACTCTCCAAGTGCTGCCATCTTGATTAAGAGTTACTGTAGGCTAAAAATAACATGATAGGCTGAAAGAGATTTTAGAAACTGCAAAGCTTAGGGTTTATACACTCGAATGTCTACAAGGGCTAGGCATAGACGATAGAAGTGGGGGCCGGGTGCAGTGGCTCACACCTGTAATCCCAGCACTTTGGGAGGCCGAGGCGGGTGAATCACGAAGTCAGGAATTTGAGACCAGCCTGACCAACATGGTGAAACCCTGTCTCTGCTAAAAGTACACAAAATTAGCTGGGTGGGTGGCAGGTGCCTGTAATCCCAGCTACTCAGGAGGCTGAGGCAGGAGCATCACTTGAACCTGGGAGGCGGAGGTTGCAGTGAGCCAAGGTCACGCCACTGTACTCCAGCCCAGGTGACAGTACAATACTCCATCTTAAAAAAAGAAAAAAAAATGGGATAGAAGTAGGATAGGTAGGAAACAGGGAGGAGTGTTGGGACTGTGGCAAACTGCAAAGCACAGCCCCAGCTAAAGAAGCCAATTATTGAGCTTCCTACAAATCATTTCCATGTGGGAATGCAGATCCGATGTGACTACATTTTTTCATTTTTTCAAGAGTAGACAGGAATCCAGATTTCACACAGATTTCCCCAACTTTTAAAACAATGGCAGCCGAGGAAATCCCTTTGCAGACCAGATTCAGTTTGCATGCTGCCTCCCATAACTTTGGACACTAAGCCACGCACTCTAGTAGGAGGACCCCCAGAACCATGTCCTGGGCCCCTGTAGGTTCTCTCCTCAGGACCAGCTCTGCTAGGGGATGCCCTGAGGCCTTGACCTGGGGAAAGGAGAAGAGAGCATCATGGGCCAAAGAAATGGATGAGGAATGAGGAAGCTGCAATCATGGCGGACCAGCCTGGCTTGTGTTCTGAGATTGCTTCTAGAAATTCTGGTGTCTCCACTATCATTTTCAAGTGCGTTCATTTTCATCAAACCTAGAGGCACGAAGGGAAGTGATCTGATTTATGCGTTAAAATAATCACTCTGGCTGCTGTGAGGAGAAAGGGGGCCTGTGGCAGGATCCAACTGGAAATGGGAAAACCACTGAACAGACTACTGAAGCCGTCCAAGCACAAGACATTGGCTGTGGTTAAAGGGTATCAGCCATGGGTTCTGGAACTACGTCAAAGATGAGAAAGGCCTCCTCAACATTTTAGGTGAATGTCCTTGAATACAGCGATGAGAAATGCCACTTCAGGGACCAAACACCCTAACAAACATTTGTTCAAAATCTTTTCCTTGACCCCAAATCTGGCCAAAAACTGTCACCAGTCTTGTTTCACACAATCTTGGGCTCTCCAAAAATGGGTTAAGCATGTCGCTCCTCATAAGATCTTCCCAGCAGACACCTTTATTTCCATTCCTTCTGCCTGTAAGGCCTTCCTCCTGGCCTTCTCTCTCTCTTGCATCCTATGACATCCATTCCTCAATGCTAGCTTAGACACCTCCTCCTCCCCAGGCTTGTAGAGCACTCCATTTGAGTTGTTAAAGCCCATTTCTCTCTTGCTGATTGACAGTACAAGTCATGGCTATCCCTGCTCCTGGCTTGGAGGTGAGACCTCGGGAGCAGGTATTGGGTTCTATTTCTTTATATATTCATCCCCCAGCTCCTGGTAAGTGCTTAATAAACACAGTGTTTTTTGGAAAAAAAAAGAATAAAGGAGTGGGAAGTGGGGGAATCTTCATGAGTCCTAGCTTAGAAGCTCATTGTTCCTTCCTCTTCCTGTTTTCCTCCTACCTCATGACAATCCACAGTTGGGACATACTGGGGAAGCAGAAGCTCTCAGGATAAACAGGAATGTCATCTCCATGATTAAGACTCAGTCCAGGGGGATGTCCTTTGTAAAGTGTTCACTGCTGATGTATCCTCCCCCTTCCCTGAGCTAGCCCTTCCTTCTCCTCCATCCCCAAACATCCTGGACACATCCATATCCCACTGGTCTCAGACTCAGCATCATTTGTGTGAATATCTGTCTCTGTCCTCTAAGATGTCCTTCAAGAGAGAAGGGAAGTGGACAGGTGGGGTGGCTGACGCCTGTGAGCCCAGCACTCTGGGAGGCCGAGGCAGATGGATCACATGGTAAGGAGATCGAGACCATCCTGGCTAAGATGGTGAAACCCCGTCTCTACTAAAAATACAAAACTTAGCCAGGTGTGGTGGCACACACCTATAGTCTCAGCTACTTGGGAGGCTGAGGCCGGAGAATTGCTTGAACCAGGAGGCGGAGGTTGCAGTGAGCCAAGATCATGCCACTGCACTCCAGCCTGAGCTACAGAGCAAGACTTCATCTCAAAAAAAAAAAAAAAAAAAAAAAGAGAGAGAGCGAGAGAGAGACAGGAAGTAAAGAGTTACATCGAAGGACTAGGATCTAGTGTTCAATAGTAGAGTGGGGCAACTATAGTTAATAATTTGTTATGTAGTTCAACATAGCTGGAGGAGAGGAACTGGAATGTTCCCAGCATTGAAAGGGCTGAATGTTTAAGGTGATGGACAACCCAGCTGCCCTGGTTTGATCATTACACATTATGTGCATTTATCCAAATAGCACATGTAACCCCCAAATACGGGCAACTGTTATGTGTCAATAAACAATAATAAAAAGAAGGGAAGTAAAGAGAAGAGAAGAAGGGGGTAGGGAGGAGGAGAAGGGAAGGGCTTGCACTATGGAGCCAGAGAGACTGGGCTGAACTTACTGCTCAACTGTGTAATAAAAGCTGTGGCCCTGTTAGAGCTACTGTTCCTCTCTGAGCCTGTATCCCCATAATTATGAAAGATTTTCTTGATTTGGTGAAGTGATGGATAGTGCCTGGCATACAGTCCTCATTCAGTAAATGTTTGTTATTGCTACTTTATTGTCATTATTATTATGAAAAGGGAAAGAGGGAGGCAGAGGTAGAAGCTGCAGTCACACCTCCTTACTGTCACAAGTGCACCCTGTGAGCCTCCAGAGGTTGGGCTGGGCTGCACCCTCAGGATGTGGACTGGCTTCTAAGGATGCATGATTCACACCCAGCCCACTGAAGCTTATCTGCTGAAAAGAAGAGCAAGGATGCAAGGCCTAGGACTACCTGGAGCAGAAAGTTCACCAGGGCTAGAATTCAGTGCATCATGGAATTCGGAGAGGCAAGGTCCGACACTGAGATGAGGTGGTGAGAGTGGCACTGCTGTCCAAGAAGCTTCAGCCCTCCTCATGCAAGGCAAGCACTGGGCAGGGTGCAGCCACTTGGGGAGGGGACTATAAAGGACCATTATCCCCTCTTTCAGGACTTTTTACATCCTATGAAGCACCTCTTCATGTAACCCTACAAACACACACACAACCTCTGCTTTCTTCCCCCACCTGTCCCAGCTAAGTTTCCCATCTCAAGCCAGGGACAGGCTCCAAATATCTCTCTTCCTTAGCAAAACAACTATCAGCTAGTTAGCACTTTAGAATAGGATACTTTATGCTAAGGTGTTAATGGATCCTAAGACTTCACGTGTACTCATTCAGTTCTTTAATAGGGGAGCAATGCTTTACATCAGTCCCTCTTTTTCAATTTTTATTTCTTTTAAGTAATTTAAAATCTATTCTTTTTCTTTTCTTTCTTCTTTTCTTTTTTTTTTTTTTTTTTTTTTTTTTTTTTTTTTTTTTTTTTTTTTTTTTTTTTTTTTTTTTTTTTTTTTTTTTTTTTTTTTTTTTTTTTTTTTTTTTTTTTTTTGGAGACAGTCTTGCTCTGTTGCCCAGGCTAGAGTGCAGTGGCACAATCTTGGTTCACTGTAACCTCCACCTTCCAGATTCAAGTGATTCTCCTGCCTCAGCCACTCAAGTGGCTAAGATTACAGGTGTATGCCATCATGCCTGGCTAATTTCTGTATTCTTAGCAGAGATGGGGTTTCAGAATTCCTGGCCTCAAGTGATCCACCCACCTTGGCCTCCCAAAGTGCTGGGATTACAGGTGTGAGCCGCCATGCCTGGCCTAGTTCCTCTTAAATAATGGCTATGAGCATCAGACTGTGGAGCCTGAGACCAACGCAGACAGTTGGGCAGGGTAGCCCAGGCAGAGGCCAGAGATGAGAAAATACATGGAGTGGAGAGAAATCAGACGGGTACACCCTGGTCATATGTATGTGCTCCTCCCCTCCTGCTCTCCATCCTCAGTCCCAGACTGCATTCTGATGTGGCACAGTAGCCCCTTTTGACTTACAGGAGGTATCAGAAGAGGCAGTTTGGAAAAGCAGCCTTGTCGTGCCCCAGGTTTAGAGATGGAAGCCAGATTATGAGGTTGCCCAACTCCCAGGATGCCCTTCCTGTTGTAGTCTTTGTGAATTGAGCTGCCCACCTGCAATAGTGCTGTGTACGGTTCATGTACCCATATAAAGCTGCCCTGGATGAAAGGGGTCTTGGAATATTGGTCAACTTCTCAATTTTGTAGGTAAGGAAACTGAGGCACAGAAGTGACCTGAGTTGCTCAAGTTTCCATAGTAGTGTCAAGTGGGAACCTCCAGTCCAGGCCACATTTTAAACCATAGTTTTCCTGGTTTGTTCAAAAGGCCAAAATACATCCGTAGAGAAAGCAGTCTGCGCTAGCAAATATGGTAGCCACTAGGCACATGTGGCTGTTTAAATTTATTCAAATGAAATCAAATTAAAAATTCATTTTCTGAGTTGCACCAGCCACATTTTGAGTAGTCAGTAGCTAAATGTGGCTAGTGGCTGCTGTGTTGCAATTTCCATCATCTCAGAAAGTGCTGTTGGACACAGCTGGATTATGGATTGTACTTGGGTCTACAGGGAAACGGGGACAAGGCAGAAAGCATTGTTTTTTTCCCCAGGCACAGTGTGCCAGGTACTGTGGTACGCACCTTGCATGGATGACCCCATTCAGTCTTTAGTCCCATCTGACACATGAAACTGCAGCTCAGCAAAGCTAGGCAACTTGCCATGATCACATAGCCCGTAAGTGGACTTGAACGCAGGTCTGTTTGGCTTCAGAGGCCAGGTGCTTAATTATTTAATCTCTAGTGCTTCCAACAATTTTTTTTTTTTTGAGATGCAGTTTAGCTTTTGCTGCCCAGGCTGGAATGCAGTGGCACAATCTCAGCTCACCGCAACCTCCGCCTCCCAGGTCCAAGCGATTCTCTAGCCTCACCTCCTGAGTAGCTAGGATTGTACAGGCATCCACCACCATGCCCAGCTAATTTTGTATTTTTAGTAGAGATGGGGTTTCACCATGATGGCCAGGCTGGTCACAAACGCCTGACCTCAGGTGATCTGCCTGCCTCAGCCTCCCAAAGAGCTGGGATTACAGGCGTCCAACGAATTTTTAAAAGCATATAGACCAAAGTGCTGCTAGAGAGCCAAGCAAACAGATACTATTTTCAAGACAACAAAGGTTATGAAGTGGCTAAAACCAATTACAGGAATTAAGGATGCTTTTTTAGTAGCAGAAGAAAAGACAAAGGCATGACTTAATCCCATTTCTAGGAATGGGAGGCTGCTGTGCAGGCAGTTAGGCCTCCATAGGTGCTAGAGGCCAGCAGTGAAAAAAGACATGGAGAGATGAGAATTCAGATGGCCACAAAGTGGTGCTTCTTGAGCACTGGGCAATGGAGAAGACAGAGACAGCGGGGGAGGAGCACTGCCACCTAGAGATATTCGAAGAAAAAGAGCCTCCCATGATGCACCCTCCAAGATGTCAGCGGTACCCTGCCTGTGGATAGACAAGGACAAGAGAGCTCTTGTTCCCTCTCTTAATAGTGGAAAAGGAGAGAAAAGGGCAGGAGAGATAGACAGAGATGGTGGAAGAATTACTGTGTCCTCTGGCAAATGCTTTGCTAGAAGCAGACAATTCCTTGTTAGCAAATCCCTTTGTTTTTCCTCTTTTCCACTTTGGGTTTGTTTGCGGTTCCTCTACTTGGGCCTCAGGAACAAAGAGAAAGGCTGAAATGTTTGGAACTCACACCCGCAGAAATTCAGTCTAACCACACTGCCATATACCACTGCAGAAGGTTAAGACTAAAAACAGCTCCTGTTTGCCAGGCACTGGCTTGGAGTTCTGGGATTTATGAAGCAAATGCAATGCCATGCTCACCTCTGTATTCAGTAGTTTACTCCTGATTCTCAGAAGTCTGCCATGAACAGAACAGTAGGCAGCCTTTTTGGATGGGTTTGGGCACAGAGCTGGGTCTCAAGGTGTCTGATTCCTGAATTTCAGGGTCGGATCTTTGGGGATTACTGTGGGGTATGGGTAGAGGGATGGTTGGAAAGCTGGATTACGTTTGATCAACCATTTCCTTTTTCTTTTATTTCTCCTTCAGAAAAAGGTGCTATTAAAACTCACCTGAATTTCCCTCTGTAAGAGCTGGAAGGGTTCTAGAGGTCATCTAATCCTCAGATTACAGATGAAGAAACTGAGCCCCAGAGAGGTTAAGTGACTTGGCTGAGATCGCTGAGCTAGCTGATTGCAGAGCCAGGGATAGAACCCAAGGCTGACAGCATGGAGGTTTTGAAGGCAGTTCTTACCGTGCAGGGGTGACGTCCTTTGCCTATTATCCGCCTTTGAAAACTTAGCCACCAAATATAACTTAAACAAAGAAAAACAGGCTCCCGTTTGGTCATTTCCAAACTCTGGATATTTCCAGCAAGGCTGGAGAGTTAAGGTGGGGCTAGGGCTGAGGATCTGGACAGAGCCCAGCCCGGCCACAGAGAAGGGCTTTGGATGGTCTTGATGTCACTAAGATTCTTGGAAAATGCCGCCCCATTGTCCATACTGACTCCTGCTGATTGTTCCCACTTCTCAGCCTGACAGTTGGTTTTCCTCCCCTCTTTATCTTTGTGGTCACTGCCTGCTTCTTCCCTGCTCTCAGAGCCCAGCCTCAGAGACCGTTTTGAAAAGCTCTTTGAGGTTCTTTAGACCTTTTGCCCCTTAGAGATGTAATAAGGCTTTGTATATTGTTGTTGTCAAATGTAACCCAAATGGCTGAATTTTCATGAATGATGTTTATCAACTGCCATCTGCTCTCTGTATCCTATGCTGTTTCATATAGGAATGTATACCAGATGTAGCCAGCGCTCCTGTGGCTGTTGTCTGTATTGTATGTGTATTTGTATGCTCTGTCAGTCTCTCTGTACTCCTTCTCTGTGTACAAGTATGTTAATGTGCATGCTCTCTGCAGCCTTCTGCTGTCTGTCTCTGTGTGTATTTAACCTTGTACCAATGCTCACAATGTAATAAAAGCAGAACTAAAAGAATACAACGCCTTCTGGCGATTTTTAAACCTAGGGGAGATGCTCACTTATCTGGGATGGATGCAGGAATTATTACCAAAAAGCAGTGGGTTGTATAAAATGATTTCTTGATGACCTTGGGAAGGGTCCATGAGTCCTCTGGGCCTCTGCTGAGGGTAGGCAGGTAAGAAAGTGCTTATATATGAGGAGGAAGAGGGAAGACTGGCTTCATGGGCTTTGCAGGTGAATCAGCATGTTCTGCATGAAATCTCAAAGTGCAGAGTAGAAATTAAACAGCTATTAGCAGACTGATTCTTAGTATCAGTGAAAGCTCCTTGTCCCCAGTCTTTGCTAAACTTTTAAACCACTCTGCAGAATTTCACCTTGAAAACTGCTCTTTCATCATGAGGAAGAGGTGGAGCATCCCCCACATGCTGCCCTTTCTGTCCTGATCACAGCAGCCCAAGGAACTGAACTCATTTAGGAGAGACCTGTCTCAAGACTTTGACACGATCCTATTGTTAAGGCGTGAAACCAGCATTCCTGGCCTTGGCCAGAGAATGGAAGGCATAGAGGAGGAAAATATCTCTCAAATCACATGGATGAGGCCAGGTAGAAAAAAAGTGAGGGTACTGCAAGAAAAGGGAATGGAAAGTTTATTTACAACTAAATCCAAGGACCTTATAGGTTATAGTTGGCTGGAACATCAGGGTCAACTCAGCAGGGGATACCATGAATAATACACTGATGGGAGAAGGGAAAGGACACTCCCTCAGATTCCTCATGGGAAGGAGACTTATTCTAAGGAGCTGGAGATGTTAGGATTGAAAAGGAGCTTCAGGTCTCAGGTATGTAATACCATTAGCCCTTACCAAGGGCCAGAAAACCTATATAAAAGAGGTAAGCATAGCACCTGTGTCCCAAGAGGCAACTGGGGCTTCATGAAGATGTTCAGTCACTATGTGTCTAACACTGTTATGGAGCTGTTCTTGTCCTCACTGGCCAGTTCCCATCTGGGATTCCTGAGACTGAACTTCCAAATATCTTATTTAACTGGGACTTGAATGGTTTTGCCAAGCCTCACTATTCAGAGGCTGGAACTACCTGGCCAGGACCAGATATTGTCCAGATACTGTCTTTTTATTCTGTTGGAAGAAAAGCTCCAGTACTTTCAGAAAGACCAGGGATCACTCTCTCTCTCCTTTCTTTTTCCAAAAAGGAGTCTATAATTATTACCTCTCTTCTAAGTAGGAGGTGGAAGTGTTGCTTATCTCCTGGGATTCCAGGTTCACACACTATAGTCATTTGGAGAAGTTTTTGCCAGGAGCATCCTTCTTGGACTTTCCTGGGTTCATGGATGGATTCCAGAAATGGAAATTTTCCTGTCTGTTAACCTTGTAGGGATAAATGTGGAGTGGGATATAGCTGTGTGGACTGCAGAATCATGCTTTAGTGCAGGAAAATCCCTCAGTGCCTCTCTGTTCTTTTCTAAGAGCCTACCTACTCTAAGTCTGACTACCTTAATCACAGTCTAGAACACACTGAAAGCACTGTTGTGGGACCCAGTCCTTTCCTTCATGAAGACCCTGGTCAGTAACTCCCAGACTCAAGGGGCTTCCCAGAGCTTTGAAATGGATGGCAGTGCAGTGGAATAAACAAAGGCTGAACTATGAGTCAGACAAGGTAACTGGGTTCACTAATGGCTATCTCACTTTTATAAAATTAAGTCCCAGATACATCCTAAAAATATTTTCAACTAGAAGCTGCTATTCATTTAAACAAAACTGAGTACCTTCTTTGTGAACCTATGTGCTTGGTGCTATGAGAAGCCAGAGAAACAAAAACAGTAGGAAAAAACCCTGCCACTCAAAGGTGATGCAAAAGGAAATGAAGAAGAAAGGCATATACTATATAACACAAGTCAGCCTATGTTAGAATAGCAGTGCAATCTAAGGACAGTGGAGAATTCAGGAAAGGAGGGGCTTATTCAAAGTACAGTCATGTAGGAATGCTTCCTGGAAGACGGTGGATTGCAAAGGGGCTCAGGAAGGATAATGGCTCTCTCCAGTGCTTCCTGACCAAGGACCCATGGCTTAAAAGATGTTTTGTGCAAACACAGTAGAATGAGGAAAGAAGAGGGTGGAGGGAGTATTCATGGAGCTTGAGATATGATGATAGAATTAGGAAGAGAGTTTAGTTCTTCATTTGTAGTTAAGATACAGCAATTGACCACTCCTAATGTAGATTTCCACTGAAATAGGAGATAGGGAACAATGCATATCCACGGGATTATGTGCTAAAGTAAAACGTTGATATTCACGAAGCTGATGAAAATTCATTCTCTGAGTGGCAAACACTTGAGAAGATGGTCAGAGCATTCTCTTCCCCTCCCCAACATATCTGCACCTGCACCTTTCTTCCTTTTACTTTCTGGCTGCCCTGCATCTATTCTTCTTTTGCCTCGTCTCTTTTACTTCCTCTTTTTTTTTCTCTCTCTCTTCCCCTTTCTTAATTACTGTCTGCAATTACTTTGGAGAGATGATATAGAATAGCAAAAGGAGTTTTCAATTCAGGTTGAATGACCTTGGGTATCACATACAAGTAATTTAACATTACACAAATCCCATGCCATGGTCTTTTTTCTCCATCAAAAAATAGACATATCTTCCTTGTTTGCCCTAACCCCGTAAAACCCATCAGTTATAATCAATCATATGAGAACTGACAGAGGATTGAGCTCCATGAAGCTGAGTTGTGTACTGACCCATGCTATTAGGATAAGGTCCAGCAGCTGCACTCAATTAGACCCCTGGGATCATTCTCAGCCCAGAAGAGTACAAATTTGGGGTGGAACATTTATCTGGGAGCTTCTGGACTGCTTACTACCTGAAAAAGCAGTGATTTCATGCCACACAAAGTATGTAACTGCTGTGAGCTTTTTATAAATGAGCTTAAAACTTGAATCAGACCCTTTTATGCCCACTCACACTACAAGTTTTACTAAAAAAGTTCAGGACCTAGGACAGCACCATCACCCCACCTGACCAGCAGCCTAATATGTAGGGAGCGTGACAGGAAGTAACACCAGTGTAACTCAGGCTGGGCATGAGTAGAGAGGAGAAACAGAGTCACCATCAAGTCTGCCTGCTGGTGAAGAGATGATCTTAGAGGCACATCAAGGCCATGTAGTTCAACAGTCAGGTGTGGAGGTTTACGTCTTTACCCTGCCACCCACTAACCATGCATCTTCAGAGTTACTTGGCCTCTCCTATCTCATAAAGGGTCAATGTGTATAAAATACCTTGTAGTATAAATTGCTATTGGTTTTCAAAATTTTCAGTGTTATTGAAGTAAGGTGAATTGGACAGGCAGGCTGGGGAACAGAATATCTATCTTTTCTTTAAGAGGAGCACATAAGACCTGCCACCCAAGTCAAGCCTAGGCTTTCTTCGCCTCAGTGATGTATGGAGCAGAGCACCTCCCCACCCTCCACCCCACCCACCTTCTGCTCAGGGCTTTCCTCTCTACCCAACCTCTGAGCGTCTCTTCTCATCCTTCATTAACAGGCATATCTCCATCTGCACTGCCTTGTGCAGTAAGAGATGTCTTATGTTTCCTACCTGCTGAGGAAAGTAACCTATTCTCTTACTTTTCCACCATCCGTTAAACAGATGTATCCTCCCCTTTTCTCTTCCCATGGATCTCTGAGAAATGATGCTCTCCTACAGCCCAGAAGAGGCCTTCCCACCTCTCCAACACTTTTACTGGAGAAGAGCATTTGGAGCAAGTGAGTGCAGTGCAAATCTGCCTGCTGCTCACCGACACCCTGACTTCAACATCATTGTCTTCATATGTCTCTTGGCATTAACTTGAAAGTACATCTCTCCTTTGAAACAATAAGATTTCATTGCTGATATTTACACTCCCTCTGACTGTATAACATCCTTATCCTTTGTGTGTTCCTCCTTGAAACATCTGTTCAAATTCCATTTAGTGTGAGACTGGTGAGCTTAAGACATATGTCCCCTCCCACACACAGGAGACAAGAGGCCAAAGGGAGTGAGTTAGCCCAATGACTCTAGAGCTAACCACTGGCCAGTTGCCTACATTTCCACCATTAGGGAACTACTTTTGGACACACCAAGGACTGTCTCTAAGCCTTCTGCTAAAGCAGCTTTATTCTTCTCTACTCCAAGGTTTTGGAGGCATCAAGCTTGGTGCAGTGAGAAAACCCTGGACTGGAAGTCAAGGTCTGATTCAAACTTTCGCTTTGAAATCTACTAGCTGTGTGACTGTCTTCATCCATTTGTGATGCTGTGACAAAATGCCACAGTCTAGGTAATTTACACAGAACACAGATTTATTTCTCATAGTTCTGGAGTTTGGAAGTCCAAGATCAAGGCACCAGCATCTGGTGTCTGGTGAGGGCTACACTTCACATGGCAGAAGATGGAAGGGTAAAAAGGGACAACTCCCAATGTCAAGCCGCTTTATAAGGGCACCTAATCCCATTCACCAAAGAGGAACCCTCATAGCCTAATCACCTCTTAAAGGACGTACCTCTTCAGACCATCATATTGGCCACTCTTAGATCTCAGTGGGGACATATTTAAACCTTAGCAGGTACTCTGTCAAGTGCCTGAACCTCTCAGAGGCTCATCTCCCACATATTTTAAGAAACAGAGTTTAGACCTGAAGACCTGTAAGGCTCCGGAACCCATGGCCAAATCCTCAAGTTCACTCGTGGTTGAATCAGCACCTATGGGCCTCCCTACTTCTTCCCTGCCACTCTCCCAGGTCATTTCTCCTGGGGGTGCCCACAGGTGGATGCTGCATGCAATGTGGCAGACAGAGGCAAGAAAGCCGCCTCCTCTGCCTCCTTCCTTGGCTATAAAGTCTTGTGGCTTCCTTTTATTCATCTAGCAAATATTTATGAAGTTAGTGACTCTGTACCAGGCACTCCTTTAGGTACTAGGACTATAAGCAGTGAACAAGACAAACACGGTCCCTCTGTCCAAGAAGGTATCTTCCAGTGGCAACCAATGAGCAAACACACAAATAAGAAAGATGCAAGCTGTGATGCAGGCCACAGCGCAATAGGATACAAAAAAGGGATATGACACACACGTGAGTCAGAGGGTCAGAGAAACTCTCCTGAGAAAGAAAAACAGGTGTGACAAGAGTTTGTATCTGAGTAACATAATAACACCAGCTTATTATAAAATTCTCCCAGGAAGGTTTGACCGCATGCTTCAGGACAATCAGGCAGAGGTAATTCAGGCTTTATGCCTGCACAATCTTAGTCTCTTCAATAGTCCAGGTGAAAGAAGTGTCGGAAGGCCCAACTCTCCATCTCGTGGTTTAGGCCAACCCTGGGCATGGGCAGAAGTTGCTTCTTAGCCACTGTTGGAACCCCCTCCTTAGATTTTATTCGCTAGCCCATTAGCAATCTTGGAGAACACAGTCTGAGGGGATCCACTCTAAAAGTGCCCATCCATGGTCAACGATGCATCACACATGGTCCTTTCTACCCACGTAGGGCTTTACCATTTATGAAGCGCTTTCTATTATTTCAGTTGAGGCTCAGCACAACTGTATGAAGCAGGAAGGAAACAGCTTCAGAGAGCTAGAGGAAATGCCTGAGGTCACCTCCCCTCTTGGTGGTGTAACCAGCAGAAGCACTTTCCATAAACTGTGGAGAGCTGTTTGCTGGATACTCAGAGACATCCTTTGGCAGCTGCAGCCTCGAGCTATAAACCTCCTTGGCCTCCCAGCCTCTCTGAAACTCCCACCCTAACATAAAGTCATTTGAGCTGCTATAAGAGAGACTAGAGCAAATGAATTAACCTCTGCAACAGCAAGAAACACAAGGCTAGACTTTCCTCAGAGGAAATGGAGCGAGTTGGGTGGCAGTGTCCCACTCTGAGACAGAAGAGAGAAGGCAAGCTAAGGTGGCAGAGGGCAGGATGAGGAGAGATGTTTGCCTTCTTAATACTCTATTATACTAGTGTGTTTTGTGCACCCTGCCCTGAAAGGAGGAACATCTGTGGTCTTATTGACCACTTGCACCTTGGGGAAGAGAGGTTTTGGAAACACGGGTCCAAAAGAAAAAAGCAGACTCAAGGTGGAAGATGGGAGAGGCGAGAAGGCAAACCTGTAAGGAGCTAAAGGCACCAAAAGGGGAAACTCAGGAAGAAAGCACACACTTGTCTATCTGCAGCTTTGCACAGAGCTGGATTCTTGAGAGACACCAGTGACTTGGTATTGTCCCTTCTTCTTGGTGGTCCCAGCCTGGAGTCTTTTCCCTTGGATATATTACTCACTGACCCCTTCCCAAAACTCACTCCTCTCATTCTTTCGTGATATCACAGATGATATGTCACTTTCTTCAGGGAGCCGTCCCTGATGCCTAACCACTCCAAAAGGTGTGTGTTCCCACAGTGCTCCACAGCAGAGCCACCATGTCCTTACCTGTCTGCCAAATAAACTGAGTGCATGAGTGGTCGGTGAGTCCTGGGTAGGGGAGAAGAGCATTAGCCTGTATCACTGCTTCAGTTAAAGGCCTTTCCAAGTTGGACAAGGATTTCCACAGTTGTAAAATGCAGGAACAGCCACTCAACAGAGCTTGCCAAGTGATGGGGTTGTCCCACACTCAAGAAAATATTCACACCCCGAGGCTGTCTAGGTAGCACTTAAGCCACAAACCCTGGGATCTGTTTGAAAGGTGAGTAAAATCCTTGTTCTATATGGTTCCTATGCAAAGGTTCACGATATGCCCTACTGTGGCAGTCTTTTTTCCTGTCTATAGCATGGTAGAAACAGCACAGACATTTGAAAGAATGAATTTCAAGCCAAGTTTCACCACTTATCAGCTGTCTTGGATTTTGGTAAATAACATCAGTCTCTGAATCAGATGCAGATAGTACCATATAAAGAGCAGTATGTTACAATTAACAGAGCTCAGTGCCTGGCCCATAAAAATGTCTCACTAAGTGGTAGGCATTAGTATTCTTGTTAGTGCAGTGTCATTAGTAGCTAAGAATCCAGATTCTAAAACCCTGGGGTCAGCCTGGGTTCAGACTGCAGTTCTGCCATCTTCCAGATGCATCACCCCAGATAAAGCTGTTTCTCTGCCCTGTGGCTCAGTGTTCTCTTCTGTTAAGTGGAGCTAGGAAGAGGATCCATCTCATAAAGTTGTGACTATGAAATGAGATGACACATGAACAGGGCTTAGAAACATGTCTGGTTCACATGGATTACTATGCAGCCATAAAAAAGAATGAGATCGTGTCCTTTGCAGGGACATGGATGAAGCTGGAAGCCATCATTCTCAGGAAACGAACACAGGAACAGAAAACCAAACGCCACATCTTCTCACTCATAAGTGGGAGTTGAACAACAAGAACACGTGGACACAGGGTGGGGAACGTCACACACTGGGGCCTGTTGTGGGGGCAGAGGAGTAAGAGGAAGGAGAGCATTAGGACAAATACCTAATGCATGCAGGGCTTAAAACCTAGATAATGGGTTGACAGGTGCAGCAAACCACCATGGCACATGTATACCTGTGTAACAAACCTGCACATTCTGCACATGTATCCCATAACTTAAAGAAAAAATTTTAAAAACAAATAAGTAAATTACTTTAGGCTCCCCCACCAAAAAAAGTAGAAAAAAATTAAAATGTTCATCAATTGATGAATAGAGAAAACGTGGTATACCACCCCCCGCCAAAAAAATGCCTGGTTAAGTTAGTACTATCATGCTTGCTATTATCAATCCTTAATGTTACCTAAATTTTCATAGCTATATAAAATTAAGTTGTAAAAAAGTAAAATTATCTGCATAACTCCCTCATTGATTGCAAATCAGTAAACCCACTCTAGCATGTTCCTTCTGTGGGCAAAGCACTATGCAGCTGGTGAGGTTCCTGCATTAGAGAAGACAGTAATCTGGACTCTGGGTCAGACACACCTGACACATGGCTGCTAGCAGTCAGCCCAGCCCTGGATGTGTAGACAAGCCAGAGGCATGGGGGACGGAGACATGGGTGTGTGGTCAAAGGGCACTGGGCCAGGATTCAAGAGACTCAGATTCTAGCACCACTTTTCCAGCTCACTGAGCAAATTACCTCACCACTGTGACCCTTAATTTCTCCACTGGTAAATAAATCTGATTCCCAAGGACCTTCTCTTCCAATTTGAACATTCAGGAGATTTCTGAAGTACAATTTAATGTTGCACCCTTTGTTTTTAAAGAAAGTTCTTTTCAAAAATCACTTCCTTGAATGAGGTTTTCATGACCTACGTACTTTTTTAAACGGCATTATCTACACATAAAGCATCTTTATGCCTGGAGGAATGTGCCTGTGCAGGTGAATCTGTTTGCCTTCCCTTTCAGGAAAATGAAAACAGTCTCCCCTCCTGTGATTCTTTTTTGCCTTAGCTCCCAGGACAGGACACTTACAGACAAGGGCACCACCCAGTTACTGTCAATTAATCGCTCAACTCACACATCCAGAAACAGCTCATTCTTCCACTTTCTGTAGTGAATCCTGTTCTCTGTTCACTTGTACATATCACTTTGTAACTGTATGTTTACTCCTCTCAAGTCAAAATAAATCAACTTCTTTTTTAAAGTTTTATTTGAAATTGAAAAAAAAGTCACTTTAATTTTTTTTTTTTTTTGGAGACGGAGTCTTACACTGTCATCCGAGCTGAAGTGCAGTGAAGCAATCTCGGCCAACTGCAACCTCCAGCTCCTGGGTTCAAGCAATTCTCCTGTCTCAGCCTCCCGAGTAGCTGGGATTACAGGCACCCACCACCATACCCAGTTAATCTTTTATATTTTTAGTAGAGATGGGGTTTCGCTATGTTGGCCATGTTGGTCTCAAACTCCTGATCTCATGATCCACCTGCCTCAGCCTCCCAAAGTGCTGGGATTACAGGCGTGAGCCACCACGCCCAGCCCAATTTTTCAATTATAAATAACTTTGTATCATTGCAACCAAACAAGCAGGTTGTAGACAAATTAGAAAATGTAAATTGGCCAAAAAAGCAAGTAAAAATGTCAATAATCCTATCACTCAAAAATAACCATTATATATCCTTCTAGATTGTGTACAAACACACAACTAATATACTTAAGAGAGTGTTATAGTCTAATATACCGTTTTCACCTTGCTTTTTTTACTTGACATGCATAAATTTGTTAATGATCTATATTGGGAGTTGTAAAGGCTGAGAGGTATTCCATTGCTTGGAGTTCTATATTTTATTCAACTAATCTACTATTGTTGTACAAAGATTATTTTCCATTTTTTGCTATTATCCACAATTTTGCAGCAAATTTACTCAAATATTTCCTTAGGATCTATTTTCTTTTTAATGAAATGGCTGGGTAAAATGGTCTATGTATTTTTAAGATTTTGAATACATACTACCAAACTTATTTTCAGAAGTTTTGCAGTGATTGTATGAGCACCTATTTTTCTTTCCCTTTCCCAAGAAGCATGTGCTATTTTTATTTGTAATATCTACACATATAAAGTAGTACATATAAGTTTATACATAACTTTACAGATTATACACATGTGTGTGTGTATATATGTGTTATATATATATATATATATATCTTTAAAAGTATATATACATACATAGGTATACACATACTTGTCCATTCTGAGAGGAGGAAGTGGTATCTCATTGTTTTGACAGGCATTTCTTTGATCACTGAGGCTGGATTATTTTCATGTGTTCATTGACCAAGTATATTTCATTTATTCAATAAATATTTATTAATCACCTACAAAGTGTCAACTCTTTGAGCATTTCTTCTGTGAATTTCGAAGGAGAAAGATATAACTTTTAAATGAGAAATTGCTTCTTAAATCTCTTCATTTTCAACCTGTGCCACATCTCTGAGTAACAGATTCTGGAAACTGACTTGCAGAAATCCTTTCCCATCTTCCACGTAATGATATGCTGGAGAACTTGTTATTGACTCCTCCTAGGCTGTTTTCCTCCTGCTTTTTCACTAAACAAGTATAGAAACTTGTAGACAAGATCCCACCAAGGACACCAGCTAGCTGTGCAATCTACGGGAACTCATTCCCTTCGCAAGTCGAGCATTCATCTTCCATGTCCAGAAACTCAATTTTTTAGTGCCCTAAAGCTGATCCTGAGTGGCTGACTCACAGTAAATAAACTCACAGGAGACCAAGTGTATAAGCTAGAGAGCCAACTTATTTAT
This sequence comes from Alouatta palliata, assembly GCA_004027835.1. Lineage (NCBI taxonomy): Eukaryota > Metazoa > Chordata > Mammalia > Primates > Atelidae > Alouatta > Alouatta palliata. The sequence continues at coordinate 60,855 of PVKV010003051.1, read as the reverse complement.
TTGAGATGAGAATTATAACTGTCATGCAGACCAGACAATGGCTGGACTCTCCAGTACAATTTATCCCTCAGGCAAGCTACGGAAGCAGCTCAGCATCTCAAAAGGGTGCTTCATGAGTGGGAGCTGCAGGACAAGGTGAGCAGGTTATAGGTTTGCAGTTGCTAGCAATCTAGCTTGACTGTCCTGCCAGTCCTGTCTTTTAATGATTTGATGCTTGCCTAACATGCTGACTTATTGAAATTTTGTGCTGTCTTTCCATGTTCAATGCACATATGCTGAGGATGTCCTGTGTTTCAGGTATTACGCTGGTATTGGGCATAAGACTTGGGTTTCTGTTGGTGCCCGAGGTCACATGTTTGTAAGGCATGATGGTATTGATCACCATGTTTTTTCAGGGAAAGCAGTTCCAATTCAGTCCTTCTTCATAGAATTATCATTTTAGCCCCTCTGAAATGATAGGAAAAGTAACTGCAGCAGAGCTCTCTGTGTCCTGCATTTCATCCATCTCTGCTTTCAGCCTCAGCTGCAGTGGACAGTTCCATATGACCTCAGCCTCCCTCATGTGAGCAGCGTCCCCCTGTTTAGCATATCCTTGTGCTTTGTTCTCAAAGGCAATGCCCTGTGTGGCTGAAACCCAGAAAGGTGAGAGAGTTAACACACCCAGAGGAACTCTTGGCCCTAGTGGGATGGGAGCCAACACGCAGGTGCTCCAAGCTCCCTTCCTTCAGGTATCCAATGCCAGGAGGCACCTGTCCATTTCTCAGGAGGTTCTTGCACAGGGTACATGTCTCATTGTATAGCAGCAGCCTCAACCACATATCCTTGTAGTGGCTTCTTTTCCTCTGTTATCTCCATTCCAGGGGTCATGCCCCAAATAAACAACATACGCCCATATCCTTGTCTCTAATGGTGCCTTTAGGAGGTGACATGGGGGCCAGGAAGACTGGTCTTGCCAGGGGCACAAGAGACTGCTAAGGCAGCCCATGAAGCCCTGTGGACTTCCTTTAGAGACTACAGTGGGTAATGATGCCACTGTCAGGGAGCATGTGGTCTCTTCAGGAGGACCCAGAATTCCCCTAAATCCTTCATCAGTGTGTCGTTGGGAAGGAGGGTGACATTACCAGGAGAACCCTTAGAAAATGCTCCAAATAGCCAGGATCATACAACTGCACTCCAACCTGGGCAACAGAGCGAGACTCTGTCTCAAAAAAGGAAAAAAGAAACTGAAAATGCTGCAAATAACCACTAAGACTTCACTTCTTGGATCCCCTGAACAGAGAAATTTCCTGTCTCAGGTCGGATTTCTTAGAAGCTGAGCCTCAGACAAGATTCTTGGGCAACTGTGTTATTGAGGAGGTTTTCTCAGGAGATGGGGAGAAAAGAAAGACGGATGGGGCAGGGATAGAAAGCTAAGCAAGGTGTGGTCTCAGCTGGTGACTGGCTCCTGCGTGATCCTATGAAGAGCTTCAGAGCACAAAGTGTGTAGCAATGTTGATCAGACCTTGAGGCAAAAGGTACCCTTTGTGATCCCATGTGGGGCCGACGCTGGCCAAAGCCCGCCTCCCTTCCCATAACACTGCCCTAGCAAGGTGGCTCAGATTCTGACCAAGGAACTCTTCCAAGAGCAGAGGGTAGATGTACCAGCTCAACCAAGGAGACCTCAGCAGGACACAGGCAGCACCCCTTATGTTTCCCTATATGAGGAACTCCTAAGGAGCAAAAGAGATCACTTTTCCTTCAAGTCATCACAATGTAGACTTCTGCTCTGGCTGTCAGCTTTGAAGCTTCCCTTGCCCACAGTTCTCTGCTTAATCTTTAGGAGCATCTCTCTCTCGATCCAAAACAAAATTCCAACTTGAGAGCTCAGCGAAGTGCCAGGGATTCTCTCCACATAAAGATTTGTGGTAGATTTTTTTAATGTTATAACATCATCCCAGTCATGAGCATGAAAATGCTCATAAATCTCCATCATTCCCACCAGGGTTGCAAGCAGATAATTAGGAACCTTTTTATAAGCTGAACACCAGAGCATTTCCTCAAGCATCATATTGCCTCAGAAGAGAAACCTCTAGTGCTATGTAAAGATCAGTGACAGGAGCTCAGGAGGTATCCACCCTGCCTAAGCGTTGGTGGCAGATGCCAAGATGACTCCTTGCAGCAAATCCCCAGAGTCTAATTCCACAGTCATCAGACCTTCCATCAAAAACACTAGATCTAGTTCTAGTCCCACTGCTCACCAGAGTAGAGCTACTTGACAACACACCTAACGTCCTTCAACCTTGGTGAGCTCATTCACAGGGACAGAATAAAGATTAGATTCCAAATGAACGTAACAGCACCTTATGACAAGACACTACATCACTGATGTGCTGGTAGACAAGCTGAGGGAGGGGATCTCCGGTGAGGACCCAATTCATAGCATTTGCCAATCTCCATGGCGTAAATATTCCCACTATCTTCAAACTACCTATGGTTTAACGCCATCTCAAGAAATTCCTGAACGTTTGAAAATCTGCTCAATGGAGCCAGTAGAAGGCAGCTACAGCACACTACCAGTAAATCCACCAAAATGGTAGTCACTGGTACCTTCTCAGATAGATAAACGGTTTAGGAAAGGGGACAACTAGGACTGTTCTTTGCAGTTACTTCTGAAAGAGTCTTTGTCTAATACTCATTCCAAACTTTCACACACGTGGATTAAAAAATCCCCAAGGCCACATCACTTGCTACAGCTAAGGCCAACCCAAATTCAGCATCTTCTGGTACAAGAATTGTGCTCAAAGATCATATTGAGAATTCAAGTCTTTGAGATTGGGGAATCTGGTACCCCTGGTAGAAGGCTAGAAATCAGAAAGAGAAACTGTTTTGGTGGATTAGGGAGGTAATTCTGAGTTTAATGAGCACGTAGACCATTAGAGTGTAAGCATCCAGGAGACGGTCAGAGATGGTCAAAACTGTAAACTTCTAAACTGACAGGTCTCTATTCAGAAGTTTAGTTTGCCAGGGTTAAGGACGCACACCAGGGAGACAGGTCTATGCCTTTCTCTAAAGATGATTTTGAGCATTTTATTCTTTAAAGGAGAAAAGCAGGTTGAAGGGAAAAGCGGATGTGCGTGGTCACATTACTTGAATCCACATGTTGCAAGAGAAAAGGAGCAAGTAGAGGAATAGTGAATTATGTATTTATCTTGCACTCAGTAAACTGGCACTTTATATCAGATAAGGTGAACACAGAGTAGCTACCTGTGGAGATATTTAACCTTTTATCTGTAGCTATCTGCTTGGGAACAAAAGGAAAGGCAGCTTCTTGCATGAGTCAAATTCAGATTAATTTCTTTTTATTTTAGCATAATGAAATTAGGGTCCCAAGTCTTTTGTTTGTTTGTTATTGAGTCAGAGTCTTGCTCTGTTGCCCAGGCTGAAATGCAACGGTACAATCACAGCTCACTGCAGCCTCAATCTCTCAGGATCAAGTGATCCTCCTGCCTCAGCCTCCTAAGTAGCTAGACCACAGGCACATGCCACCACTCCCAGCTAACTCCTTGCTGTGTTGCCCACGCTAGTCTTGAATTCCTGGGCTCAAGCAGTCCTCCCACCTGAGCCTCCCAAGGTACTGGGATTTACAGGTTTGAGCCACCACAGTTGGCCCCAAGTTTTTATTTTCCTTTCACACCTGCACAGTTCACTGCTCACCACCCCACCCTCAGCATTAATTGAACCCAACCTCCATCAGTGGCCACTCACTTGTGCCCTGTAGGGTTTTCTGCTTCCCTGACGGTTTATTAAAGTATTTCTTCCAACCCCATGAAGTATCCTCCACCACTAATAGAACTGTGGTTAATTCTTTGTGTCTTAGGAAGAGCAGGGCTGGAGACACATGTTTTAGACCACGCATGCAGAGATGGTGTGGTGCCGTGGTCAAGAGCACAGGTCTAGATTTCCTGGTCTCAGGTCCCACTGCCATTTTGCATATAAGTGTTGGTAGCTTTCTGATGTTATTTTTGTGCCTCGTTTTCTTCTTTGTAAAATTACCATGTTGACTATGGTGAAGACTGAAGGAATTGATAAGTAAGATGGTTGGAATCATGCTGGGCACATGGTGACATTAGCTGTTACTATCATTGATAGAGGTCAGTGATGAGAAACAGAGGGGCTCTCAAAGGAGAGTTTTTTGCTTTGTTTTGTTTTAAAAGGCTGGTGACAGAGATTTGCTGGACTTTAACATGTTGGACCAGGAACACACACACACACACACACAAACACATGTCCACATCCTGTTGATCTGTACTGGCTTATTTCACTTAAAATTGATGATTACAAATCTGATTGGGGTTTGACACTCCCAGGTATCTTATTTTTCTCTAACATGTTTGTTTTTCCAGAGTCAGACAGTTGTCCTCAACCCATGTGGCACAGTAGAATCACATAGAGGGTTTTTAAAACTACAGATGCCCAGAACCCACGCAAGACCAATTAAATCACTATAGGAATACAGGGGAAAGGAGGCACCTATTGGAGTATTTTGCAAGTTCTGCATTCGGGTGATTCTAACGTACAGCCAAGACAGAGAAACATTCCTTTAAGAGGACTCTTTTGTACCTTCTCTTTCCTCTAATTCCCCTATCCTCCCTTCTCCTTTCAACCCCCAGCTAATGAACTTGTCTCATGCTTCACTGAGGAAACTGAACCTACCGGAAGGCAACTTCCCTACCGCCCATGGTCCAAGCCATTGAAGTACCTCTGTCTGGAGTCATAGCCTCTCCCTTCTCCTTTACAGAGGTGTGTTTCCCTACCCAACTCCCACTTCTTCATGTGTTATTGGAAAGCTTGTCCTTCTCCCCCTCTCCTTCCTTCACTGGTCCCTCTTTCTGCACAGACTTTGCCTCTTCTCCTCCACAGAATCACCACCAAAGGTGCTCTAGTTTCTTTCAGCTTAGAGAACAGTAACAAAAGCAAGCCCTTTCCCTTGACTATACAAGCACTATTCACAATAGCCAGGAGGTAGAAGCAGCCCCAGCACCCATCAGCAGACGAACAAATGAATGAAGTGTCTCCATCTGTACGATGGGATATCATTCAGCCTGAAAAAGGAAGGACAGTGACCCGTGATCCAACATGGACAGACCTTGAGGACATTATGGCTGAATGAAATAAGGCAGTCACAAAAGGGCAAAAATTGTACGTTTTCACTTATGTGGTGTATCTAGAGTAAGCAAATTCATGGAGAGAGAAAATAAAACAGAGGTTACCAGGTGCTGCAGTGAGGAGGGAGGAATGAAGAGTTGTTGTTCATTGGGTACAGAGTATCAGCTGGAGAAGGTGAAAAAGTTCTGGAGATGTAATTGTAGGACAATGGATGTAATTGACACCACTGAACTGTGTATTAGAAATGGTTAATATGGTACATTTTATGTTATATATGTTTTATCACAATTAAAAACAATAATAATGGCTGTAAACACCTTCCCCCCCAACAAAGTCCCATATGTCTCTCAGCCCACAACCAATCTGGTTTCCGCTTCCCCCACACCACCAAGCCTGCTTCCGACGAGGTCACCTTGACATGCGTGTATACAAATCCAGTAAATACCTTCTTTCTTTCCTTCATTTAACATAGCTGAAGCATTTAGCTGTCCTCCTGAGATGCTGTGTCCCCTTGGTTTCCATGACATCGCACTGTCTTGTTTTTAACTCCTAACTGTTCTCCTCTGTCACTGCCCCAAGTTTTAGGTTTTAGGTTTAACGGGTTCCTCAGTTCTCTCCTAGACCTTTTCTCTCTCCTCTCTGTGTACATACTCTTCTTTTATCTAGGATAATTCATCTAGTCTCATAGTTTTAAATACAATCTCCACGTGGATGACTGTCAAAATTACATCCCAAGCCCCAACTTTTTCTCTGAACTCCAGGCTGGTAAATTCTACTGCCTACTTGACATCAACACTTAGATGTTCCACAATCATCTCACATTCAATGTGTTCAAAATGGAACTCCTGACTTTACATTCTCCACCCCTCTCGCCACCACCCACTGTGCATCCAACACATTTTTCCCCATCTCAGCAAAGGATGAATTGTTGAAATCTGAGTAGCATCTCTAATTTCCTTATCCCCCATATATAATGCATGAGTAAATCCTGACAGTCCTACCTTGAAAATATGTTTTAGATCCATCCACTTTTCTGTACACCCACTCTCTCTTTAGTTTACATCACCAACTTTCCTTAGCTAGACTATTACAGGAGCCTTCTTACTGGTCCGGGAGAGTGAATGATTCCTCTTCTTCAATGCTATCTCAGGCCTCTCTCCTTCTTGTGCTTAGCCATGATCGTCCAGCCACACTGATCATTTCAGTGTTGCAACTATGCATATCTCAGCTTAGCTCATCTCTTTCCGACGTCAGGGCCTTTGCACATACAGTATGCACACATGCATGCACACACACATCCCATGCACACATTTCCCTCTCTTGCTCCTCTAACTCCATGTCCATGTGCGTGGCTGGCCCCTTCTCATCCTTCAGACCTCTGCATAAGTATCACTTCCTCAGAGAAACCTACCTCGATTACTCTAAGTAAATAGGTACCACCTCCTGTTTTTATCTGTCCTTATATCTAATTGTTGTCTTTTTAGCTTTCTCACTATGAGCAATTCTTTCTGTGTGTTTAACTCATTATTGCCCATCTCTTCTAATACATCCTTAACACCGTGAGTACAGGACTTCTGTCTGTTTGTTTCACCACTGTATTTGTAGAAACTCTGAGAGAGTTTTCACCTGGGACAATGGACACTCGATAAATACTCGCTTGACAGAATGGGGAACACTGTCATCATGGAACACGGTGCTTTGGATTTAAAGCCTGGGTTCAAATTCGGATAGACTTTTCTGGTCATGTTCTAGAAATTTATAACTCTGAATGTTCCCTCATTTTTATTTGCGAACAAAAATTTCCTTAAGATAGCTGATCTCAAACATTATTAACCAGTGGATTATATTGTTCTTTAAAGCAAGTTTGTGAACACAATAATTAAATATATATTTTGCACTTAAAGCAACATTTTAATAAAGCTTAGGTATTTATTTGGTATCTTTTAAATAAATTCCTGATATCAATTTATCCTTATTCTAAGATTGGTCAAAATCCTTTTAGGGCTTGAGGCTTCAGATCAACCTGACGTCAAAAATACTTGCAGCTATATCTTAGGGTTATAAACTTTTAGAAACTCTTCCTTGTGATGGTCACCTATCAAATAGCAGTGATGAGGAAACTGAACATAGGCACAGTGGTTCACACCTGTAATCCAAGTGCTTTGGGAAACTGAGTTGGGAGGATTATTTGAGACCAGCCTGGGCAACATAGTGAGACCCCATATCTACAAAAAAATTAAAATTAGCCAGGCAGAATGGCACACACCTGTAGTCCCAGCTACCCCAGAGGCTGAGGTGAGAGGATTTCTTGAACCCAGGAGTTCAAAGCTGCAGTGAGGTAGGATCACACCACTGCATTCCAGCCTGGGTGACACAGCAAGACCTGTCTCTTAAAAATAAGAGAAACTAGCTAGATTATATTTCTTATCTCCCAGCTTATCGTTTCTCTCTTTGAAGAAATAGGAGTAATGAATGGGAAAAATTCTGCTTAGAGATATACACAGTTTTTACCTTGAGTGTTTTTCTATTTTTAAAATTAATCGTGTGTGTGTGTGTGTGTGAGACAGGGTCACTTTGACACCCAGGCTGGAGAGCAATTGCATGATCTTGGTTGACTGAAGCCTTGACCTCCTGGGCTTCAGTGATCCTTCAGCCTCAGCCTCCTGAGTAGCTGGGACTACAGACATGCACCAGCATGCCAGGATATTTGGTTTTTAAATTTTGTATAGAGAAAGTTGTAGTTTGGGATATCAGGGGCATTTGGCCACCAAAGAGTTGGGCTGATTCTGACCAATTGGGATAGTCTTAAGGGTGTGTGTTGGAGGGTGCCTGTTGTGAAAATGGTGTGCTTTGATATATATATATCAAACTCCCGACCTCAGGTGATCCACCCACCTCAGCCACCCAAAGTGATAGGATTACAGGCGTGAGCCACTGCGCCTGACCTATTTTTCTATAATTTCTGAATGTTTTACGTTCAGAAATTTTCATACATACATACATATATATATATGTTATATATATATATTATATATATATAACATATATATATGTATATAATATATATATTATATATATATTATATATTATATATATATATATAATGTGCCTATTCTTATCTCCTTTATTCTCCATATAACCATTTACTGGAAAGTAAAGTAAATATCAGTTCTCTATGTTGCCTAGGCTGGTCTTGAACTCCTGGCCTCAAGCGATCCTCCTGCCTCGGAGTGAGCCACTGTCTTTGTCCAATATTGTTTTAAAAAAAACCCAAACCTATGATCAGGACCTATCTCATTAGCAGACAGTATATTTCATATTATTTGTTCCTCATTCCACTGAAGCATTTTCAGCAAGAGGTATTTTATACTGATTTGCATGCAATAATACTTTACACCTAGGCTTCCAGAAGTTTCTTTGCCTTCCCAAGTTTCCAAACATGCCTTGAGGCTTCCTCTAGAGTCACCATCTCCAGAGCCGCTTTTACAAAACAACTTGTGCGACTGCATAAGCAGACGTTTTTGAAGAATTTTCTTCTTTTGCCAATATTTATGCCCAGTTTCTTAGCAGATGTTTAGTCTTGTTTCATCAAGGATACTGATGCTGAGCTCCCTCTGAGCCTCTAAAAAAATCCCATGGTAAGTTTTTAGGAACCACCAGCTAAGCCTCTTGGTGAACAAGCAAGGACTGCGTGTAAAAGCTCGTTCTAGGGCTGAGCAGAGAGGTTGGAGAGATCTCCTGCTCAAAAGAAATAAAAGGCAGAAAACCACCCCATTGGCTCCAACCGGATTTGCTGCTGTCGTTTTACTGTCATCATTTCTAGCAATTTATTCCTCTCCTTGTCTGTGGGAGGATTAGAGTCTGCAAAAGGAATCTGACAAAACACCAAAAAAGTGTAGCTGAATGAAAATGCTGAAATATCACTGCAGAGGCAGGCAGATGTCTCTCTTGTGAGCCGGGGAGACAGATATGCCTGAGAGAGGAGAAAAGAGCATTTGCACAAAGCTGGACCCAGAAGTCAAAGTTGTAGCTTGGGATGTCAGAGGGATTTGGCCACCGAAGAGTGGGGTTGATTCTGACTAATGAGGATAGTCTAGGAGTGTGCCTGTGTGGTACCTACTGTGACAACGGCATGCTTTAATAGATCTATATTTATCTCCTTGAGTCTTCATACAGCTATTTACTGGGGAGTAAAGAGCTACAGTCTTGAACTCTTTGAAAATAATACACATACCTTTCAGCTTGAATTAGAGGACCAGGTCACACCTCTGCCATCTGGTAATAGACCCCAAAACTACTGAGAAAGGGATCGCACCCCACCTCTTCAGTTATAAAAAGATAACACTGAAAATCATAAGACAGCAACTTTTTCCAAGTGGGGCAGTAAACAGGTATTTTAGAAAGACAAGTTGCTTTGTTTTTTCTTCCAGTGGTTACTATCATCCATAATTATGAAAGAAATTATCAATCTACCTCTCCCAGAAGAGGAGGTAGATTGATTTTTCCTTTTTTGAGACAAAATTTTGCTCTCTCCTCCAGGCTGGAGTGAAGTGGTGTGATCTCGGCTCACTGCAACCTCCGCTCCCTGAGTTCAAGCGATTCTCCTGCCTCAGCCTCCCGAGTAGCTGGGATTACAGGTGCCCACCATCATGCTCAGCTAGTTTTTTTGTACTTTTAGTAGAGACAGGGTTTTGCCATGTTGGCCAGGCATGGAGTTCAGATCACCTTGAACTCCCGACCTCAGGTGATCCACCCACCTCGGCCACCCAAAGTGTTAGGATTACAGGCGTGAGCCACTGCGCCTGACCTATTTTTCTATAATTTCTGAATGTTTTACAATATCACTTCTATAATCTGATGCTTGAAAATAAATAAAACTATCCTATTTTAAACATCACACAGTTAGAGATAATCTGGCTCTATTTTTTAGAAAAGTGACTCCTACACATTTGAAACCCTCGGATGACAGGGGTAGAAGATCCTTTCATGTCTAACAAATGAAAAGCCAGCAGGGTTTTGTGATTACAAGTTTGGTTTTTGTTTTTGTTTATATATCTTTTATCTTGTTTGAGAAAGGAATTAAAACAGTCTTTCAAAGGGAAAAGAGGATTTAAAAGGTGGAGTAAGTGAACCATGTGGAGGGGATAGAATTAAGCTGAACTCTGTGGTTCAGGCATCTACTCACCTGCATACTTGATCTGGCCATTCCAACAGCCAGCCAGAGAAATGGAATCTTCTCAGGTATGATCCATTATACGCATGTACACTGGGTTGTAGGGGAGATGTACACTTATTGGTATGAAGATCAGGCATTCTCTCAGTAGTCCTCTTAAAGGAGATATTGTGAGGCTGGGTGCAGTAGCTCATGCCTGTAATCCTAGCACTTTGGGAGGCCAAGGTGGGCGGATCACCTGAGGTCCAGAGTCCGAGACCAGCCTGGCCAAGATGGTGTAACCCTGTCTCTACTAAAAATACAAAAATTAGGGGTGGTGGCAGGTGCCTATAGTCCCAGATACTCAGGAGGCTGAGGCAAAAGAATCTCTTGAACTTAAGAGACAGAGGTTGCAGTGAGCCAAGATCGCACCACTGCACTCCAGCCTAGGCAACAGAGCAAGATTCCATCTCAAAAAATACATATTCTATTGTGTTTAAACAAGGTTATCACAAATGATAAGTTTTAAGGGTTGTTTTATATAAGAGTCTTTGTGGCTAGGTTTGGTGGCTCACACCTGTAATCCTAGCACTTTAGGAGGGCTCAAGGGTTTGAGATTAGCCTGCGTAACATGGCAAAAACCCATTTCTACAAAAAATTAATTTAAAAAAATTAGCCGGGCATGGAGGTGCACACTTGTAGTCCTAGTTACTGGGGAGGCCAAGGTGAGAGGATGACTTGAGCCCAGGAGGTTGAGGGTTCGGTGAGCCAGGATCATGCCACTGCTCTCCAGTCTGGGCAACAGAGCGAGACCCTATCTAAAAAAAAAAAAAAAACCTGTCTTCAGTAGACTGAGGATATCACTCCAAAGTGAAGGTCTATAAAAACACACATGGTGATGGCATAACTCTGCCATGGGGTCCCTCTGCTCTCTGCTGATTTGGCGTGGCCCAAATATGGTTTCAAATATCAGAATGAGTAAATTGCCTATATTCCTTTTCTAAAGTTCTCTCTGGTATCATTTCTTTCAGCTAAACTGCTGGTAAATACTGCATGGGAGGGAGCTGGAGATTACACTCCTGGGCAGTGCAAGTCCTCTGTTTTGTAATAGACAATGAATCTGAAAGAAAGTCTCATCTGCTTGTGGAAACTAAGAAGCCTGGCAAGAGTCCTTGCCTAGATTGAAAGTAGATGAGTCAAAGATGTGCTCACAGACTGTCCCCACTGACACACTACTGTTTTCTTCCTGCTCCCCACGGGCACCAGAGCATCACATCTGTACTCTATGTAGCAGAGACAAAAATCATTTTAGCCTGCACAGTTTTGTAGAGCACACGCAGCCACATGCCCACACACTGAATGATACCAGGAGGTCTGACCTGTCTCTCTAATTCCCGGTAACTGCCCTGATGGTTCATCTCGGGGGCTCTTCTACTTAGAACCCAATGATAGTTCCACGTTATACAGCTGAGTTTTAAAAACAAACCAGAATGGAGCACTTAAGCATTTTGCTTTTAGGGTTGCTCAAGACCCATTCTACATGGTTCTTGATAGGTTCAAGAACCATTCTACATGGCTCTGATCCTCACTAGCTTTTTGTTTTTCATTATTTTGTATTCATACATATACAATATTTGTACATATTTCTGGGGTACATGTGATATATGTGATATCTTGGTGCACACATATATTGTATAATTATCAAATCTGGGTATTTAGGATATCCATCACCTTGATAGCTTCTTGACTTTAATCAGCACTCCAGGTGAGATCCTGCCTACCTGAACCAAGTGGAAAGTGAATCCCATCTTCCAAAAGGGCAACCCTTTACCACCCAAAAATACAGACATATTCCTTTCCTGGACATGTTACCCAAATAATAGGCCAGCTTCTGGCTTGATTAACCATAGGTTTGGGTTCCCAAGTGAACATTCTTCACCATTCGTATGAAGAATGATGGCTGAGTCTTGGCTATTCCATAAAGACCTCTGTAACACGTCTTGCTGCCCTGTGAGGAGAACCACTGAATAATGTAGTAGATCACACATAAATATGATGGGAGTTTCCTTGATCTTTGGTTCATGGACAGGAATCAGTTAAAGGTTAAGCTATAATCACTCCACACAGATCCTCGGTTTGGATTGAAATATAGAAGTTGCAGTCCAGTATTACCATAAGAGTTGGGAAGAATGTTGTCTTGTTACTGAAACTACTGCTGGATGACTTGAGAAGGATAATTATTCTTTTTATACTGAGTTAATATTATTTATTTTATTAGATTATTAAATTAGAAATAACCTCATTTAAAAAACTAGTTTGTCTGGGTAATTACTGCCAGAAGGAATGACATAGTTTGAGGGTTGGTACTATGAGAGTGGTCAAATCTGGCTTGCTATCTGTTTCTGTAAATAAAGTTTTATTGGAATACAGTTTCACTCCACTCAGGTATGTACTATCTACTATTCTAGAATGGCAGAATTGAGTAGTGACAAGAGAGACTCTGTCACCTACAAAGCCTAAAATATTTACTCACTGGCTCTTTACGAAAAAAAAAAAAAAAAAGCTTGTCAACTCTTGATATAGAACACCTTCTAAAAATCTGAAGTTATTATTTTTGGTAGGTAGTCCCTAGTTTTTATTCACTTACACAAAATCTCCCTAATATCCCTGAATCAGACCGCCCTGTCTGATCCCAGCCATATCTATCAACCAGTCTCTTCCCACAAGATTTACTTGTAATTACGTACTCATTGGTGTATGAGTTGTGTTTTTAAGGCAAAGAACTTTACAATAAACTTTAAAAACCTAGAGAATTACTTCTGCATTTGGAGGGTTTTGGGTACTTTATAACCTCCTTCGTTAGTTTTTGGCTACTCGATAGTATTTACCAAACTAAGCACCTGTATCCATTGTAAAAGAAAAAATATGAATTAATTACAAATAAACCTTATTATAAGAAATGTGCAGGATCAATATAAAGAAGACAGCTAATATTTTCTAAGGTGCATAATAAAAGATTAAATTAAATGAGGGATATATACCGTGTGTACCTGAAATGAGAAAATTTTAATTATCTCCAAGTTCATCAGCAAAACTAATTCCAAAAGAAAATCCAAATTTATTTGTTGACAAAATAATAGTAAAATACATCTGGAAAAATAAATCCATGAGACTAAAATGTACATACACACATGTTTAAAAATACAGATGGGCCAGGAGCGGTGGCTCACGCCTGTAATCCCAGCTCTTTGGGAGGCCGAGGTAGGTGGATCACCTGAGGTTGGGAATTTGAGACCAGCCTGACCAACATGGAAAAACCCCGTCTCTACTAAAAATACAAAATTAGCCCAGCATGGTGGCACATGCCTGTAATCCCAGCTATTTGGGAGTCTGAGGCAGGAGAATCACTTGAACCCAGGAGGCGGAGGTTGCACTGAGCTGAGATCTCACCAACGCTCTCCAGCCTGGACAACAAGAGCAAAACTCCATCTCAAAAAAAAAAAAAACAGATGGACAGTTGCACTGCTAGATATTTAGACATTTAAAGGTAATATAAAATTGTAATGATTAAAACAGTGGCTCCAAAAAAGACAGAATAGGCAGCATGAAATTGTATGTGTACTGAATTTTCTCATTTGCTGGGCTTCTGGGAGCAGCAGAGTATCTCTGTCTCCTCTCTTAAACAAACTCTGGTTGTTGCTAGTTTTAATGTCTAAAAACTCTATAGTTAACATGTACAATTGGTGAAAAACTAGAAAGTAAACCTGAACAAAAAAGAAATGTATGTGTATTTTTTTCCACACACAAAAAAAGAAAGAATGCTGAACAAACTGAAATGTGCTTTTTCAGTAACGAAATACTGTCACAGTTTTTCCAAGTCAGTAATGCACACTTCCATGATGACTGTCGATGTCCACAGAGACACAGATATTGGGTGGAAAGAGTCACTTAATAAGAAAGAACTGGCTGATACTTATGTGCACATTTTGGCAACCCAGGGGACAGCAACACAGGCATTCAGAGGTACCCCAGGTGGTGTCCAAGACCCAAGGAAATGCTTTTGGGCAACAGACTCCAATGACAGAAGCCTGCATGACACAGATGTCACCAGGTCCAGCTTGGTTCTCCTTTTATAGTCAACTACTGCTTATTTTGAGATAGTTTTGCAGTCAAAATCTTGATTTCCATAGTTGCTACTCTCTTATGAAAATAGTCTTAAAACTATGGAATAGTTTCTGGATGTAAATTCATAGTTCACTCGACACATCTATCTTTGGGCAACCCTCTCTTACCGCCTGTAATCTAAGCAGCCTAGATGCTCTGTGGACAAACTGTGCTGTCTTCCTCAATGGCTCATTATTTGACATAGGATTAAGAAGAATTGACATAAAACCGAGGAAAGGCCGCATTAGAACCCATATGTATTATTTCTTAACAAAGTCTTATCTCATGATGTAAAACAAAACAAATTCCATATATACTAAGATGCCAAAAGTGAAACCATGCAAGTGTAAGAAAAACAATATGTGTCCCACCTGGGAACGGGAACAATCTGTTTCAGCCTATCCCTACACTAGGTCCAAAGTCCCTGCTCAAAAATTGCTTTGTGGATTGTAAATAAATCACCAGAGAGACAAACCATAGAGGAAAATACTGATAATGTTGACTACATTTGAATGTAAAGAGATCTGTGAGTCAAAAAATTAAATAAGACAAATGATTTTGGGGGAAAATGTTATGATGCATGACAGATGGGAAATCAATGTCCTTTATATATAGGACTCTCTAAGAAAAATTAAAGATAATTACCCTAATAGGGGAAAAATGGCTAAAGAAATTATCAAACATATTTAATGTATATTCAAATGTATATGAAACCTAGTTCCCCTATCAAACATAAGGGAAATGAAAAAATGATTAATCTCACTAGTTATTGATGAAACACAAAGTATATTTCTGCATCCATTTCTAGTTGCCAGTGACCTCCCCCAGAATGAAAAAAACACCTGGTGCTGCTCAGGGTGAAGGGAGATAGGCATGGTACTGTCACTCAGAATCAGAATTCTAATTTAGCATATTTCTGACACCTTGAAATTAGAACCCCTCTACATTCTGATTCTAGAAATTTTCCTTAGGGAAAAATTAAGGACATACAAGGTCTGCCTGTTCTAAGGCTTATTTATCACACTGTTGAAATGGAAACAACCTGACAATAAGGATTGGTTTAAAAAAAACATACACACACAGAAGTTACAATGTATTGATGCAGCTGAATGCCAAGCTACCACTGACAGTCTTCTTGGAAGTGTGCATTACTGGCTTGGAAAAACAGTGACAGTATTTTGTTATTGAAAAAGCACCTCTCAGTTTGTTCAGCATTCTTTCCTTTTTTGTATGGAAAAAAATACACATACACTTCTTTTTTGTTCAATTTTACTTTCTCATTTTTCGACAATTATACATGTTAACTATAGTGTTTTTAGACCTAAAAACCAGTAACAACCAGGGTTGTTTTTAAAGGGGAGACAGAGATACTCAGCTGCTCCCAGAAGCCCAGCAAATGAGCAGAGAAACGGAGGGCCTCCTTCAGATGTCCCTTGCTTGATCACAATTGAAGGAATGTCTCAGAACATCGTATTACAAAGTTCTAGCAGCAGCCCTGACGTCTGTTATCAAGGTTAGTCATTTATTCAAGATGTTCTTCTTTGTGGAAGGCTTTTCATACTCATGAGGAAAAGAAGACACTGTGTAAATTTTTCACAAGCAAAGCAAGCATGTTTCAGAGCGAGGCAGCCAACCTCTGTAATGATGGCTGACATTTCTCCAGCTAACAAGCTAACTTTCTTCACAATGGAATTGCACAGCAAATGGTGAACTAATTCATTGTTCTTCCTTGCCCCCCTTGGCGATATCAGCTGATGTTTGCTATGTTACTGCAGTATTCGTAGGGATAGGATTCCCAGTGGACCAATAAAGTTTTTTCAGTTGTTTTTGAAACTGATTTGAGTAGAATGTGACCATGACAAGTCAACTATGCAATACTGATCAACAAAGAAACAGCTCAAATAGTGTTAGTGAGGGTTAAGGTGCTAGCTCTGTGGTTAGTCTGTCTGGGTCATCACCTGGTGCCATTACCAACAGCTGTGTGACCTGGGCAGGTTACTGGGGTGTGTGTGTGTGTGTGTGTGTGTGTGTGTGTGTGTGTGTGTGTACATGCCTTTCCCTCAAATTCCTTTTTTGGGACATCTTCCTATGATACCATGTCCTCCCTGCAGTGAGCATTTTAATTTAAGCACACAATTCTCAGAGCAGGTTAGCTACAGATTGGGGGTTTTGCCACAGTCTTGTAACTAGTATTGATAAAGAAACAGCTCAGATACAATTAGTGAGTGTTAGGATGGCAGCTCTTTGGTTGATCTGTCTGGTTCATCATTATCCACAGCCAGCACCCACAGCTGTGTGACCTGGACAGGGCACTTGCCCTGTGCCTTAGTTTTCTCATCTATAAAATGGGGATACTACTAGTTTCAACCTCTTAGAGTTGCTGTATTTGATTAAATGAAGCAATAAATGTAAAGAACCTAGACAGCTCCTAAAGTTTATTGAGTCTTTCACATTTGTAACATTGACACTAATTAGTGGCTCCATGCATGGATTCAGAAACAATGCCTTAGACGGGAGGAATAAGCTTCAGTGATCCACTGCAC
Organism: Alouatta palliata; assembly: GCA_004027835.1. Classification (NCBI taxonomy): domain Eukaryota; kingdom Metazoa; phylum Chordata; class Mammalia; order Primates; family Atelidae; genus Alouatta; species Alouatta palliata. The sequence continues at coordinate 43,851 of PVKV010003051.1, read as the reverse complement.
AGAATGATGACCATAATTAACAGCCAGGCAGTGTATATTTCAAAATTGCTTAAAGATTAGATTTTAAATGTTCAGTATTGATGAGTATATGAGGTGATGGATAAGGTTAATTAGCTTGATTTAATCGTTACACAATGTACACATGTATCAAAACATCACTTTGTGCCAAATAAATGTATACAATTTATTATTTGTCAAATACAAATAAAATTTGTAAAATGAAATGCCTCATGAAATCCAAGCATAGGAAACATGAGAAATTAGGGGACATGAGAAGAAATTCAGTAAGAAGTCAGATGATACAAGATAATGATGTAGAAGAGAAATTTTCATAGGGTGGAGAGAAAACTGAAGCAGAAGTTTGGAGTGACACATGTTGTCACTTGACCAGTGCCAGCCGACAGATCTGAACTGGGATGTAAGTGGTACAAGAATTAGGGAAGAAATAGGCACCAAGATCTTCTCTAGGGGACAGCAGGCAGATCAAGCCACGTGTTCCATTCCTCATTCCCACTGAAGTGTGGAGGATAAGTGTCTGATGAGGTAGCAAAGTACAACAGTGGATATGAGAAAGAGCATCTGTGAGCTCTAAGACCACGGTGCCTAGTGCCCAGGGAGCATAGATCCTTCTTTCTTTCCCTTCCTTCTCTCTCTCAGAGTGTCCAACCAAAAGAGGAGAAAGCAAAATAGACTGTGTGTGCGTGTGTGTGTGCATGCATGTGTGTGTATGTGTGTAAATGCTTTTCCCCCAGATTCTTCATTATCAGCCATCTTTTGTTTTCATTTTATTTTATTTTATTTATTTATTTTTAATAATATATATACTTTTTATTGCATTTTAGGTTTGGGGGTACATGTGAAGAACATGAAAGATTGTGGCATAGGTACACACATGGCAGTGTGATTTGCTGCCTTCCTCCCCATCACCTATATCTGGTATTTCTCCCCATGCTATCCCTCCCCAACTCCCCACCCCTCACTGTCCCTCCCCTTTTTCCCCCCGACAGACCCTAGTGTGAGATGCTCCCCTCCCTGTGTCCGTGTGTTCTCATTGTTAGTTCTTCTATTTGGTCCTTTGCTCATTAGTCACAAAGATCATAAGTTACGGAGACCTCAGAGCTGATTCAGCTGCCATTACTCCCCACTTGCATTTCTACTGTAGCTTGTCAACGCATTTCCCTTATTCACTCTAGTTCCTCCCACTCGTTAATTCTTAGAAAACAAGTCTTTTGCCATGCCATCAACAGCCTTTCAGGATAAAGTCATAGTCAATAATAGAAAAAAAGAAATAAAGTCAAAGCAAATTGTGTGTGTGTGTGTGTGTGCACGTGCATGCACGCGTGCAGGTGTATGTGTGTGTGAATGCCTTTCCCCCCAATTCCTTTTTTGGAACCTTTCCCTATGATCTCACATCCTCCCCTCCAGTGAGCATTTCAGTTTAAACATACACATTTCTCAGAGCAAGTTAGCTACGGACAGGGATTTCGCTGTAGTCTCAGAATTAGAGTTCTGAATTGAAACCAATCTAACGCCCAAGGCCTCCCAAAATGGGAGCCCATGGCCTTCCCCATTCTATCAGGGCTTTTTTTCCCATTTCATTCCAGCCCCTGCAGGCTTCCTCATGACACATATCCCACCTCTCAGCACATAGTGATCTCCAGGGTCTTCCCTGAGTATTAGCAAAGGAAGCCCCACGTCCTCTCCACTGGGCATATGGTTACCTGGAAATAGGTGTGTTGGTGCAGGACACTGTATCCATTTTCCTCCCTTTCCACTCCCGGAGAACTTCTCAGGGATCTGGCAGACTGTGTGAATGTGAACAGTGACTTCGGTTTGTGTTGTCTTTGCTGCTGAGCTGTGCATGTTAGCCATGAAGTCTACCCAAATGCCTCAGACAAATGCTGTATCCAACAACCAGGAGGAGTGAGGTCTCTGGTTAAAAGAAACTTAATCGAATCTTCATTGCCAGTCCTCTTTACTTCTACCTGGTCCTTTGCTCATTGGCCACAAAGACCATAAGTTACAGAGACTTCAGAGCTGATTCAGCTGCCATTACCTCCCTCTTGGATTTCTACAGTAGCTTGTCAACACATTTCCCTTCTTCACTCTAATTCCTCCCACTGGTTAATTCTTAGCAAACAAGGCCCTTGCCGTGCCACCAACAGCCTTTCAGGATAAAGTCAAAGTCAATTTGGCATTAAAGTGCCATAATCTACTCTCATTCTACCATCTCTCATCTGCACTCCTAGCAACCCTCTATAACTCAGGCTCCAGTTTCTCTCTCGCTTTTTCTCCTTTGCCTTCCTTTCTATGAAAGAAGTCACCTCCCTTGGCCTCTCTCCCCACAGTCTAAAATCAAGTCTCCTTTATAGCCGCATTCAAAATTTACTTTCTTTATGAAGCTTCTCTTTTATGATTCTTACTCTATTAAAATCTTCAAAATATTTTATGTACTCTGCAATTACACAGACAAATATTTATTCTATTTTTTTTTTTTTGAGACGGAGTTTCACTCTTGTTGCCCAGGCTGGAGTGCAATGGCATGATCTAAGCTCACTGCAACCTCCACCTCCTGGGCTCAAGCAATTCTCCTCCTGCTTCAGCCTCCTGAGTAGCTGGGATTATAGGCACGCGCCACCACGCCTGGCTAATTTTTTTGTATTTTTAGTAGAGACAGGGTTTCACCATGTTGACCAGGATGGTCTTGAACTTCTGCCTTCAAGTGATCTGCCCACTTTGGTCTCCCAAAGTGCTGGGATTACAGGCGTGAGCCACTGTGCCCGGCCTATTCTATCCTTTTAAAATATTTACGGAGCACCTACTATGAGCAAGTTACACTGGGTCAGACCCACCTTCACATCTCCCCACGTGCCGAGCATAATGGCCGTCCTTATCTATTTGATGGATGCATAATAAGTGGAAGCTATGTTAGACTCCTTAGGGAACATAAAGATGAATTTTTCATCACCTGCCATCATCAAGAAATTAGCTAGGAAACACAAGGCATGCACATATGTAGTTATAACACGGTGTAGAAAGTGGTAAGCACCTCCAGGAAATGACACAGCAAAGATGAGATTCACAGTAAGGAGAGGTTAGCTGCAGCTGAGGGAATTGGAGAAAGTTGCAATGGATAAGGTGCCGTTTTAGAGGGCCTCGAAGGATGGATAAAAATTGAGCAAGTGGTAATGTGGCAAAAGACATTCCAGGGAGACAGAAACAAGATTCAGGAAAGTGATGACAGCATGCAAAAGGAACTCAGTGGAAAGATCAGTAAGGGGTTGTGTGCCAAGACTATTCTAAGAAGGCAATGGTGCAGGAAAGCAGGTATAAGAAGGTAGAGGACCTCTGGCATGTTCATCCATGTCCATATGGCCAGGAGTCATCACCTGGAGTCAGTGCTGTATGCATGGTGGTCCCCAGAAAAAGAGCACTCACTGCCCAACTCCTGGTCTGTGTCTCACCACCTTCCCCAGCAGTGTGGCTGGTTTCTGCCAGGCTGCATGTTCCAATAGGATCACGGCCTTTAGGTGAAGGAAAAGGACTACAATGTGATGCTACAAGACTGCTGTCAACAGAGAGATGCAAGGACAAAGAATGGCTACATTGCTCTGGGCTGAGTCAGAGGCAGACTCCTTAGGGGGTTTTAGGGTGAGTGTAAGAACAGGTTTCTAGATTAGATGCAGTGTGAAGTTTCGTCCAAGTATCAGCCATTTATTACTAGCGCGTAATCTAGATCCCACTAGAAACCCTGTCCAGCTCAGCAGATAAGTCTGTATTTGCACATTCTGGTAAAACTATATTATAGTGTAGGGATCAAGAGCACTGTGTTTGGTGTCTTTAGATGTGAATTTGAATTCGGGTTCAGCTACTTATTTTTTGTGTGACCTCCTTGGGCAACTCAATGTCATCTATAAAACGTAAATGAGCTCTCAGAGTTGTTGTGAGGTTCAATGGCATGATATTTCTAAATTACTTCAAACAATGTCCAAAAAAACAAATAGTAGCTGTTGGGGAAACAATGTGTGTGTGTCTATCTATATACATATATATATGTGTGTATACATATATACACAATAAAACTCCATTGATACTGGGATGGCAATATGTGTGGCTTCTTAGGCCAGGCAGCAGAATTAGAATTTCTTCCAGTTGGTATTATAATATGAAGAACAAATGTGAAGGTTAAACACAGACCTAGATCACAGAAAATTCCACTACTTAAGGGTACTACGATAGTATGTCAGATACACTCATAGCATTACTGGGTACCTGCAGGTTGTGCAGGGATCTACTTTGTATCTGGGATATTTGGGGGTTTCCCAAAAGGCTGCACATTCTCAAAATAGCACCATTCTATCATTCCAATATTTCAACTTGAGTTGAATTTTGTGATATTAAGTAGATATGTTGGGTGCCTAGATTGGAGCTTGAGAGATTGTAAGATGGGGTGCCTGCCCATGGTTGGAGGTAAAAAGAATCCGAAATACGCAAAAGAATCTCACAGCTCTCCCACTTCGGAGGCAATAGCATAGGCCTTATGCCTCCGTAGGGATCCTACATGCAGTCCAGCTTGGCACCGTGTCAGCGGCCAAGCCCAGCCCACCCTTGCTCAGATCCACCTCGTCACACATCTGGTGCTCACACCTGATCCCACTCCCAAGCAATTCGAGGGCATTTCAAGGTTGTCTTCCCATGGGTATGGTTTAAATGGCTCTCAGGATATTCCTGAGTTTTCCCTATTACCAGCAAGAGGATTACTGACCTGGAGCTGAGTAGAGGATGGTAAATGTGTGTTTTGTAGTAATTACAATAACTTCAAGCAGGACAAACACAGCTCCAGCATCTCCAGGCTCAGATGAGCCAAAGCTGTCCTGAAGACACCCATCACAGCAGGTGGCAGGCAGCTCTCCCAAGGAAACCTAAAGTTTGTCTTTTTAAGTGAATCTGGCAGAAGACACATTGGTTCCCTGCGTGGGCATGACAACCCATGTGATGACTTTTTTTTTCAAGCAGAATTGAAAATGAACATCCTTGCCAGAAATGGGGAAGCAGAGCAGGCCCACTGGGGAGGAGGAGTTGACACAGATCTGGGCTCTCAAGAAAAAGAGCATCCACTGCTCAGCTCCAAGGGGACCCTAACTCAGGGGTTCTGGGGTAAAGGGGCAACACTGAAAAATAGGGAAAGCAAGAGAGTGTACAGAAGCACAGGAATCAATGACCTCACAATGTCATCAGCAACCAACATGTCTTACCAGGAGGGATCCCACCTTTTTACACCAAGAGTCAAAGGCCTGCCTCTCTGCATTGGCTTTTTCATGCTGCCAAGATCAAAAGGGCTGTGTTGGGATGAATTAGCATGATAACTAATCTTCCAGCAGAAGTGCCAAGTGTGGGTTGGATTTGAGATAGGGAAGGAGGGGTGCCTTCTTTCCCCACACTCATACTCAGATACACGCGCAATGCTGTAACCCACAAACCTGGCTACAGGCACAGAACATCTGCCACTGTAGGCCTTAAGAAGAAGAAAAGAAGAAGAAGGAAGGTCAGATAAGCAATCCAGTATTATCACTATAGCCTCTTGTTCATTTTCTGCCACCTCAGGAGCTGATCCATTTACTCATATGTTCATCATTCAAAAAAACTGCACAAGTACCTCCAAGGAGCCTAGGAAGTATTGTGCTAAGGTAAACACAAAAGCATTGTCATTGAACTCAACCTCCAGAAATATTCAATGTATACATAGTTGAGGAAAAGAGCCTCACATGCAGAAGTATTTAATGAACTTTGAAAGACTGAATGAATAAGACAGAAAAGTAAGAAGCAATATATGATGAAGCACCGAAAATGAATGACAGTGGTGACAAATTCTCCAATTAGAAGAGCAAGGAACTCCATTTTGCATTGGAGGACCTGAGTGTGGCTTTATGGAGATGAACCTGAGTTATGCTTTTTGTTTTAGATGGAGTCTAACTGTGTCACCCAAGCTGGAGTGCAGTGATGCAATCTCGGCTCGCTGCAACTTTTGCCTTTCGGGTTTAAGTGATTCTCCTGCCTCAGCCTCCCAAGTAGCTGGGACTGCAGGTACCCACCACCATGCCCAGCAAATTTTTCTATTTTTAGTAGAGACAATGTTTCACCATGTTGGCCAGGCTGATCTTGAACTCCTGACCTCGTGATCCGCCTGCCTCAGCCTCCCAAGTAGCTGGGACTACAGGTACTCACCACCATGCCCAGTGAACTTTTGTATTTTTAGTAGAGATGGGATTTCTCCATGTTGGCCAGGCTGATCTCGAACTCCTGACCTCGTGATCTACCTGCCTCAGCCTCCCAAAGTGCTGGGATTATAGGCATGAGCCACCATGTCAGGCCTACCTGAGTTTTATCTTTAAGGATTGGAAGAGTTTGGGAGAAGTGAAAAGGAGAACGATCCAAGTGGAAGATGTCCCCAGGGCAAGCACTGAGCTGGACAGGTGTTTTGGGGAGAGCAGAAGGAAACCAGCCCATGTGAGTCCCTGGCATGCTGAGTGAGATGAAATGGGCCTGGACTATGGGCAGCTTTGAAAATGAAGTCCCACCTGCAGCATTGCCCAAAGTGTGGGCCAGTTTCCAGCAGTCACCTAAGATGCTTTCTAAAAGCTGATTCCTAGAGCCTGCATCGGATCTTCCAAAATCATAATTTATGGGGTGGAACGAAAGCCCAGAATCTTTTTAATCAGTTCCTCATGTAATTCTTAAGTACATTAGAGTTTAAAACTCGTTGGCCTTAAGCATCTAAACTTTAACCTGTTGATAGTTAAGATACTTGCAGGCTCAAGGCCAGGATGACATAACACTGGAGAAAGACTAATCTAGCACATGTGTGCTGAGGGAACACAAAGGGGCAGAGACTAGAGGCAGGGAGGAAATTCCAACGTTATCATAGCAATTCTGGAGTGTGTTGAACAGCTCCCAGACATGAGAGTTCATAGCCATATCTATAACACCTCTTTGTTTGTTTGTTTGCTGTGAGACGAAGTCATGCTCTGTCACCCAGGCTGCAGTGCCGTGGATGATCTTGGCTCACTGCAACTTCCACCTCCCAGATTCAAGCAATTCTCCCGTCTCAGCCTCCCAAGTAGCTGGACTACACGCGCATGCCACCATGCCCAGTTAATTTTTGTATTTTTAGTAGAGATGGGGTTTCACCATGTTGGCCAGGTTGGTCTTGAACCCCTGACCTCAGGTGATCCACCCACCTTGGCCTCCCAAAGTGCTGGGATTTACAGGCATGAGCCACTGTGCCTGGCCCACCTCTTTGTTTTATACTCTCAGGATCCCATTGATCCATCCATTGTTTATACCTTTGGGCTTTATTTGTACCCCCAACTTTCCTTTGACTCACTAAGCATAAATTGCTTTTGCTATATCTGTCATTGAATGAGCATGAAGAATGCTGGACACCAAATCGCCCTTTTTCTATTTCATCTACTCCCCTTTTCAAACACACACATAACCAAACACATGCAGACATCCAGCCATGCACACTCACATATATGCTCACAGTTTATTTGTACCACATAGGAAACTGCCCACCTCCTTTAGCAGTTAAACCTGCTACCAAATGTGAGGAAACTCACTGTCAGCTACTTCAACCTTGGCTGATGAGGCAAGGGGGGTGTTCTGGTTCTAGGAGACCAGCTAACCGCTGCTGGTGGTCCACATGCTCTCAGTGATTAGAGGGGCCCCACTTTGCTTCTCCGCTCCCTGCAAACAGCCTTGGAGCTCAAATGGAGATTGTTTTGTCACTTTGTGGTCTTGTCAGCATATCGATCAATGAATCCAGAGTGCTAATTGTTATCCAGCTCAATCCATCAGGAAGGCTGATAACCCTGACTGGGCCCAGTGCCAAAGCCCAGGACTCACTAAGAGAGAAGGAGGAGGGGACTGGTAATTGAGGGAGAGGAGATATGATCAGTTAATAAGCCCAGAGAAAGACAGGACGCCAAATTTAACAGACTGCATGCACATCCCCGCAGAGAAGAGCCCTAGACAAAATCAGAGAATTGTCGCCCTTCCTATTTGATGTACATCATGAATTCTGCTTTCCTCCCTTCCACATCAACACCTATCTTCCCACACATCCCAGACCTCCACCCATTACCTGGAAAACCATCTGCCCAAACCCCCACAGGACATCTTTGGAGTACACTAGGGTAGCATTTGTCAAGGCAGGTTAACAAATCTATGCTGGAAATTCCCATTTGACCCTCTGTATCAACTCTCTACCCTTCTCAGTGCTCCTGGATGCTGACCTCTGTGGATTACTTTGCTAGGTTTTCTCATTCTATGGCTTCTTGTTGGGTTTGATAAATGGGGAATCCCCAAAAGAGAGCAGAAAGATGGAAGAGAGTGAAGTTGGGACACTTAATTCCCAGGCTACCTTCCTGTACATTCATGGGGGTCTGGCTATATCTCTCAACTGAAAATCTGAGGGCTCTGTGTACACAGTTCTCCCTGCCTTTGGGTTCCAAAAGCCACTCCTTTCCTTCACCACTCAGGCCCAGTTTGACTAAAGCTCTCCATGTCTACTACTCCTGGGACACTGCAGTATCTCTTGGGGTTCCATACATCTACTCACACCTTTGAATGTAGTCCTTTTGTTAAATTCCTCCTAGAATACCCAAATGGATATATGTTTCCTGGCTACACTCTGACTGTGCTAGGCGAAAAAAAAAATGCTCCATGGTCAAATAACTAATAAAATGGGTTATTTACGGCTGGACTTCTCAACACCTTTAACATACATGGTACATGTCCAAGAGGAAGGAAGGATATAGTAGGCAAGATTCAAAACATGCTTGACTCAGAACCACACCCATTCTTCCAGAGTTCAGAGAAAGAATTTCATGGAACCCAGATATATGCCAACACCCAAGGGCTACAAGCAATGAGATGCATGGACACCAGAAAACACAAACCTTCTTGGAGTATCTTCTGTGGAGCACAAGAGAGATTTTGTAAATAGCATGGGGGCTTTCAGACAGTGATGTATAATGAATAAAATACAACCTTGGGACAGTCCTGTCTCTGCCACCAACTCTCTGATCTTGAGAAGGTTACTTCACTTCTCTGAACCTCTTTTTTCACCTATAATATGCAGTAGCTGAACTTGATCAAGAGATTTTAAATTTATGACCAGAGGAACTGTTTCTTCCAATGAAACCTTAGGTAGAGACCCAATTCAGAAGACAAATGGAAACCAAGCTGCTCTGGATGAGGCAGAGGTCAGGTGAGTAGGAGGAGTGCTGATGTTCCATCCCTTATACACTATCCTTTGAACAATGGCTTCTCAGGTACCTCCAGGCAACCCTCAGGTTTCTCTGAAGCCAGTTTGGGAAACACTGTCCTAGACACACCCTTCAGTGACTGCTTTGATGTGAGCACAAGGTGGTCTTCACACAGAATCATGTTGGCCCCCACCTGAAGGAGACAGAGGAAGCCACTGAGCTTATACTTAGGGCAAGAACTGCGAAGAGTCCCATGTGGAAATTTTCTTTTTTATTTCTGAAAATGTGTCAGCCTGGTACAACAAATAACTCCCTTTATTTCCAGGCAAAAGAACTTTAGAACCTATTTCTGCCTTCTATGAAATGTCTGTAATACCAAATGACTCATCCCAGTCAATATTCTAACTATAAATTTGTAATGACGGAGTCTGAAATCTGAACACAGACCTCATTATCCCAGGACACAAAATGTTCAACCTAAAATATATTTGATATTTTTCTAATACCAAAAGGTCTTAAAATGCTTTTAAGCTACCTAGGGACTGAGAACTCAACCAGAGCTTCCCCTTTGTCTCCATTTCCCTCTAACATCTCTTTGGCTGAGTGCTGAGCTCTCCAGGGTACTAGGAAGCTAGAGAATGATTGGGGAGACTATCCCCAGAACCCCAGTGAAGCTGGTCATGCCCCAGTAAGAAGGTTGGCAAATCCTTTCCCCAAAAAGCAATTATGAAGCTAGAGAAAATTTAGAAAAACAGCCATTTCAGTGCTCTAGAAATTGACCAAAGATATACAAAAATCTGAGAGGCATTTATAGTTGAACAACTGCTGAACTTCAGGTAAGAACAGTGAGGGTTTATTAGCTCTAGATATTCTTTCCCAGAGCTGCTTCCACCTTCCCTGCTAATCAGTCAGCACAGAGGTTCTACCTGGGTGGGACAGGCTGTGAGTACTGGCAACTGCTACTGTGGTCAAAAGAGACTCAGTGGATCTGGAGCGCTGGGATACACCCTTGCCTTCTCATCACATATAGAACAGCAGCAATACAATAAATGGCTGACTTCTCAACCAAAGCAATAGTGGCCAGAGGCAGCTGGGAAGACCTCTGCACAGTGTTAAAAGAAAAAAAAAAAAAAAAAAAAGCCTGTCAACCAAGAATTCTATATACAGCAAAATTAATCTTCAAAAATGAAGGTGAAATAATAACATTCTCATACAAACAAAGACTGAGAAAATTATTTGCTAGCAAATCTGAATGATAAGAAATACTAAGGAAAGTTCAGGCTGAAAGGAAATAGACATTAGGACATAGCACATCTGAGTTCAAACATTTGAATTCACACATATTAATAGTTAGAATATTGGCTGGGATGAGTCATTCAGTATTGAAGACATCTTATAGAAGGATGAAATAATTTCTAACGTTATTTTGCCTTGAGATAAAGGGAGTTATTTGTTGCCTCAAACTGACACATTTTCAGAAATTAAAAAAAGAAAGATTCCACATGGAACCCTTTGCAGTTCTTGCCTAAGTGTAAGCTCAGTGCTTTCCTCTACTTCCTTCAGATGGGGGCCAACATGATTCTATGTGAAGATTACCTTATTCTTATATCAAAGCAGTCAATTTAGGGTGTCTTTAGGGCAGCATTTCCCAAACTGGCTTCAGAGAGACCTAAGGGTTGCTTGCTGGTACCTCAAGGGTTGCTGTGTAAAGAACAGTATCTAGGATGGAGTGTCAGCACTCCTCCTACTCATCCAACCCCTACCTCACCTACAGCAGCTTGATTTCCATCTGTCTTCTGAATTGGGCTTCTACCTTCATTAGAAGTAACAGTTCCACTGGTAATAAATTTAAAAGTTTTGTTATCAAGAAAGAAAAAATTTAAACAGGAAGACATTTAAAACACCAGAAATTACAAATATGTGGTTAATGTAAGAGGCTCTTAAATATATTTTTCTTGTGTCTTCTCCCAACTTTTAAAAGACATAAAAGTGTATAAAGCAATAATTTTTATACTACATTGTTGGGTGTAACATATGTATACATACATAGAGAGAGATGTGATATATATGACAATGATAAGGCAAAGGAGGAGGATTCATTGATGCAATATTGAAACCAAGTTTCTATATTCTACTGGAATCAGTTAATTCTAAAGACTGTGATGTGATAAGACACATATGTAATCCCAAGAACAGTCACTAAGAAAATAATTTTTTAAAGTATAACATGAATTTCAAAGGAATTAAAATGGTACAATATAAATAGAGATACATGCCATGTTTAGGGATTGGAAGACTAGACAGAGTAAAGATGTCAATTGTCTAAAATAATGTACAGATTCAATGCAGTTCCTACCAACATCCCTGCAAGATTTTTTTCTAGCTATAGCCAATATTATAAAATGTATATGGAAAGGCAAAAGAAGTAGAATAGCTGAAAGAATTTTGAAAAAGAAAAACAAAGTAGGAGGATAAGTCTACTCAATTTCAAGAAATATCATATAGCAACAGTAATCAAAACTCTGTGGCACTGGCAGAGGGACAGACATATAGATAAATGGCAAAGAGTAGAAAACTCAGAAATAGGCCCACGCAAATATATTAAACTGATTTTTTGAAAAAGGTAGAAAAACAATTTAGTGAAAAAAATATCTTTTTAAAGACATGATTCTAGAGCAACTGGATATTTATAAGAAAAAAAAAAAACTTCAATGCATGTCTCCTACCTTACATAAAAATTACCTCAAAATAGATCATGTATTTAAATGTAAAATACAAGACTATAAATCATTAAGAAAAAAAAAAACAAGAGATTTTTTTCAGGATTCAGGGATAGGAAAGAGTCCCTAGGCTTGACACCAGAAGCACAATGTATAAAATTTAAAAATTGATAAATCAGACTTAAAATTAAAACATTTTCTCTTCAAAAGACTCTATTAAAAGGATGACAAGACAGGCTACTGACTGGAAAAAATACTTGTAAACCATATATCTAATAATGGACTAATATCTAGGATATAAAAATAACTCTCAAAAAGTAACAGGAAAATGCAATCTGATTTTAAATGAGCAGAAGTAATGAAGAGACATTTTGCTGAAGATATATAGATGAAAAATAAGCACGTGAAATGATGTTCAGTATCATTAGCCATAGGGAAATGCACATTAAAACCATAGTGAGATATCACTGTGTACCTAAGATATAAATAGCTAAAATTTTAAAAATAATAGACACAACACAAAATGCTGGCAAGGACATAGAGAAACTGAATGACTCATTCATTTTTGGTGGGAATGTAAAATGGTACAGTCACTATGGAAAACAGTTTGGAAGATTTTTTTTAAAAAATTAAACATGCAACTACCATACAACTCAGTAACTGCATTCCTAAGTATTTATTCTAGGTATATGAAGTTCTATGTGGACATAAAACCCTGCACATGAATGTCGACAGCATCTCTACTCACAATATCCCCAAACTGAAAACAACCTATATGTCTTTCAATAGATCAATGGTTTTAAAAAAAAAAAAAAAACTATGATACATCTCTACCATGCAATATTCACTACTCAGCAGTAAGCAATGAACTATCAACACATGCAACCACCTAGAACAATCTCCAGAGAATTATGCTTGGTGAAAGAAAACACAATCCTCAAGTTAACATACTGTATGATTCCGTTTCTATAGCATTCATGAAATAGCAAAATTATAGAAATGAATGGTTTATTGGTTGCCAGGCATTAAGGAAGGGGTGGGTGCAGGAAGGAAGTTGGTTCAGCTATAATAGGGTAACAAGAGGAATCCTTGTGTTGATGGAAATGTTCTGTACATTAACGTTTATGCCAATATTCTGATTTTGAGATCGGACTGTATTTTTGCAAAATGGGGAAACTGAGCCAAGAGTACACAGGCTCTTTCTGTATTATTCATCATAGTTGCATGTGAGCCTACAACTATCTCAAAATAAAATGTTACTATCAAGACAACATTTAGCGTGCTTATACATCTGTGACTTGGGCAAAGTTCAGTGGAGATGACTCATCTCCATTCCAGTTCTTTCAGGTAGGACAGCTGGAAGGCTGTGGGTCAGAACCATCTGAAGTCTTGTTCACTCACGGGGCTGGCAGTGGATGTTGGCTGTCAACTGAGACCTTAGCTGGGGCTATTAGCCCTTACATATATCTTTTTCATGTGGTCTGGATTCCCCTAAAGCTTGGTAGCTGGACTCTAAGGTTCTAAATGTGCCAAAAGAAAGAGAGCTGGCCAGGCGCCAAGGCTCACGCCTGTAATCCCAGCACTTTGGGAGGCTGAGATAGACGGATCACAAGGTCAAGAGAATGAGACCATCCTGGCCAACATAGTGAAACCCCATCTCTACTAAAAATACAAAAATCAGCTGGGCGTGGTGGTGTGCAGTTATAGTCTCAGCTACCCAGGAAGCTGAGGCAGGAGAATTGCTTGAACCTGGGAAGTGGAAGTTGCAGTGAGCCCAGATTGCACCACTGCACTCCAGCCTGGCAACAGAGTAAGACTCTGTCTCAAAAAAAAAAAAAAAAATATGCAGGGTTACTTCTGCTGTATTCTATTCATTGAGGCAGTCTCAAAGGCCTCCAGTTACAAGGAGCAGGAAAATAAATTCTATCTAATGAGGGGATGGCAAGGTTCTGGGAGAGCTTGTGGTACTAGAAATATAACTAGCCATTTTTGGAAAATACAATGTGCCACAGTCTCTAAAGACTGACCTTGTCTCTTCCAAACCCACATGACTGCCCATAGCGACCTAGTTTATGTGTCATAAGTACAGCCACACAGAGAGACCAAAACTCTCTCTTATAATGATTTCTAGTTTCTGGAGTAGGAACCTGAGTTGACTTAGGTTAAGTCAGACACTCATAGTTGGTCAAGTAGCTTGACACCTGGGGTCTGGACTTCATGGAGAAGACATGATCATACTACAAAACTATAGCAGAGAGGAAAAGGTATTCCAATGAAGGAATGACCATTCTATGAGAATGAGGAATCTCTTTTAGCTAATTGGACAACCCATGAAGTACCAGGTAAGACAGAATATCCTCCCTCCCTCCCTCTCTCTCTCTCTCTCTCTCTCTCTCTCTCTCTCTCTCTCTCTCTCACACACACACACACACACACACACACACATCAAAAGATAGGCATAAAATAAAATGACACAGAAAGGTTAGATATAAAAGGATAAAGTTTATCAGCCATGTGCAAACAAAAAGGAAGCTGGGCTGGCAATATAAATATCAGATCAAGTGGACTTAAAGGCAAAAAGAAGGCATTAAATAGGACAGAAAGGGGCCGGGTTCAGTGGCTCATGCCTGCAATCCTAGCACTTTGGGACAGCAAGGCAGGTGGATCACCTGAGGTCAGGAGTTCAAGACCAGCCTGGCCAATATGGTGAAAATGCATCTCTACTAAAAATGTAAAAAATTAGCTAGGTTTGGTGGTGGATGCCTGCAATCCCAGCTACCTGGGAGGCTGAGGCAGGAGAATCATTTGAACCCGGGAGGTGGAGGTTGCAGTGAGCCAGGATTACACCACTGTACCACTGCACTCCAGCCTGGGCAACAAGAGCGAAACTCCATCTTGAAAAAAAAAAAAAAAAAAAAAAGACAGAACGGGTTATTTAATGTCAATAAATGGTACATGCAACAAAGAAGACACAGATAGTGTCATGAGCTTTTTGTGCTGAATAATGTGTTGTGAAATATATAAAACTAGTTCTGTAACAAATACAAAGAGGAAATGACAGGAACACAAGAGTAGTGGAAGACCTTAATACATCACCCTCAGTCTTTGACAGATTAAGTAGGCAAAGAATGAATTAGAATGCAAAGAACTGAATAATGGATTTCACAGATATAACAAATACCTGTTTTCATAGATATATGTCAATTTTGTACTCTACCAAAAAGAAAATACATCTTTTCTCTAAGTACCCATAAAACACTTACAAAAATTGATTGTATGTTAGTCCACAAAGGAAATCTCAGTAAGTTCCAAAAAGCAGAATTTGTAGAGGCTCTGCCCTCTGACCACAGTACAATACAATAGAAAATGAGTGGCAAAAGTTCAAATGAACAAACCCAAACACTTTGAATTTTCACACTCTGCTAAATAATTCTTGGGTCAAAGAGAAAACCAAGGCTGCAATTACAGATCATTTAGGATATAAGAACAATAAGAACACTGTGTATTGTTGCTCATGGAATAGTGCCAGAGAGAAATTCATAAAGACCTTACATTGTTAACAGAAAAAAAGTGAAAATAAATGGATCAAAGATTCAAGCCAGGAAATTAGAAAACGATACCAAATAAACCGAAGAAAATTAGGAGGCAGGAATTTGCAAATTCAAAAGCGTAAAATAATGATTGGAAGACTTCAAAAATTATAGAACTAATATGTATAAGAGGCAATTCTGTGAAAGAGAATAATAATATGAATAAATTGCTAATCCAGAAAACACTAACACAGAAGTTTAAGAAGAAAAGGGATCTAACTTTATATATGGAGATTTTTGTGAGTGACATTATAGTTTTAAGCTGATGAAGTGTAAAATGTCCGATGGATTTTTTTAAAGAAAAATTGAAATTGCAAATTGATTTAGAAGTTGGAAAGCTTGAATGAATCACTATGCAAGAATCATGTTGCCAAGCATGGGAAGGCAATATAACATCACATAGTTTAGGATGTGGGCCTAGCACCAGCCTGCCTGGGTTCACATCCCAGCTTCACCTGCTAGCTATGCAACATTGGGCAAAATATTCAAACTCTCCAAACTTCAGTTTCCTTATCTCAAAACTGGCAATGACAACACTATCTGCATCCCAAAACCGTTGCTATGCAATTGATGAAGTAACACAAGCCAAGCCTTTAGCTCTGTGCCAATAGAAGGACCCACCCCCTGAAAAGACACTACACATTTTTATTGTTGCATTCCTCCAAACATCCAAAAAAACAGATGCTTCATGCTATACTGTTTCAAAGCATACAAAAAGATGGAATGTTATTCATTTGGCTTTACGAAATTATCTTAATAGAAAAACTTGACAGGGTGAGCACAAAACATACAAATTTTATTTATGAATACATATTTCATATATATGTGATATATACATATATAAAACAGGAAAATAGAATCCAGTGTTGTAATAAAATAATAAGACATCAGAATCAAATAAGGTATTTCTCAGGAATAGACAGATGAATGGTTCAGAATGAGGAAATCTATCCATCTACCCTGTCACATTGCTAGACAATTGACAGTATGTTGATGGAGAAATGCTGCTTTTAGTTATTGGGCTAAGGAAATGAGACATGGCCAGAGATGTGTGCTCAGCGTTGTTTGATGTAACATTATTAAGCTTTTAAACAATTTAAATACCAAAGATAGAGAACCTGCTTAAATATATTATGCTTAAATAAATATATTATGCTTAAATGATATACAGATATACAGAATATTCTATAGAAAGAATATTGTGAAACTATATAAGGTGTTTCAAATAATATTTCAAAACATGAAAATATATTCTGGATACATTCATTTCTTCATTAGGTATCAAGAAGATTAAAGTAGTATATGCAGCATGCTTACATAAGTAAAAACTAGATATTTTTATCTGAGTGCATATGTACATGTATGTATAAGCATTTAGGTGGTTTCATCACTTTTACTATAAAAATGCCACGGCCAATTGTCTCATACAGTTGTCATTTTGTATACATATGAAGATTAAATCATGATATTTTAATTTAAGAACTATAGTCTGTGTACAAAATGACACATCTACAAGATTATTCATTGCGATATTATTTAGATGGTGGTGTTGGGCGTGAGGGTGTATGTAAGCCCTCATATAATCATCTATACAGGGAAGGAAATAAAAGAAAATACAACAAAATATCACAGTGGTTATTTTAGGGTTATTCTCATCCTTATACTTAACTTAAAAATCTTCTCCTTAATGCCGAGGTAGAAAAAAATCAAATGCTAATGAAACATTTTAAGTGAGATTCAAACAAAAGGAAAAGGACTGTACTTGTAAATCAAGGCATATATTGTTTGTAACTTCATCTCTTAAAACAATTACAATAAAGACTTCAATTAACGTATTTAAAAAGTTTTACATAGTGTCTGGCAAATGGTAGGCCAATAATATATATTCATTCTACTTCAGTCCCCATTTAAATGAAGATTGTTGTGAAGATGAGTTTTTTAAAATACCTGTGAAAGTGTATAGCACAGGAAAAGAAGCATAATTGGTTCTCAGAAATTATTAAGTGAATCTGAATTATAAGCAGCCCTTCCCTGGTGAAGCCTAAACTCTGAGATGGAAATCCAGAAGTGTTTCTTACTAATTGCCACTCTCCAGAAACTCCAGATTGAATGACTTGGGTTTTTCCTACTTCTCTGTGATCCTGCCATATTGCTTAAAACTGAACAAATAAACCAAACAACAGCAACAAAACCTCAATGGAACTAGTTTTCTTCTTGCTTCTGGAGGACAAGCAAGAAAATAAGTGTTTTAAATCCCTCTGGATTCTCTCTTCTTGCTTAAATTCAGGTCCAGTGTAGAATTCTTTCAACCTTTGGCAAAGTTTCTTTCCTTGCTTTAACCTAATTTGTCTTGGGGAGGGACAGTATCTTCATGGGAGAAATTCCAGCCTAATTCCCAAGCCCACCCCCACTGGAGAGTGTGCTTGCCTGTTTAGAGTCCAACCTTCACAGAGGGAATGCTGTGATCATTCCTGTGGTTAGGAAATTTTCTCTGGTAGGAATTTACAGGATTTGTATGGAAATTGAGAGTAGTGCTAAAAGAGATCTTAACAAAAAGTTCTACTGTGGGCCTGGATTCAGGAGATGACTACAGGGAAGAGGACTTTGGGATACACTGGATACGGAAGATGAAAAGAGGAAAAGGGTGTCAAGTTTCACATTACAGGCCCACGGAACATCAGTACCATGGACAGAGGCCTGGACACCAGAACAAAATGAAGAACTCACTTTGCAGCTTAATGATTTGGGGTGAGGGTACGAATTTCAAGGGGATGTCCATAAGCATAAAATCTGACCCTACAGATCAGGATAGACCTCCGGCTAGAGTTGTACATTTGGGAATTATTAATTTGGGCAAGCAGGTGGAAACCTTGGCATACAACTGAGGTTCTTCACAAAGATACCTGAGCGTTATGAAGCCCTGGTATTTAGAGAATAGAAGGGGAAATGGGATATAGTAAAGGAGTTATGGACTGAGTAGTCAGAGTAGAAGGCAAAAGGTAGGGAAGAAGGCTTCAGTAACAAGATGTAAGGAAATGAAAGCAGATATTCTAGACTGCAAGGAAGACAAGGCTGTCGTCTGAAGCAAAGGCCGCCTCTTCCCTTTGCTTTAATTGAAATCAGATACATGCAACAATGACAATCAAGAACATAATGTTCAGTTCAAACAATAATAGAATGCTGGAGTGCACTGTAGTGGTCAGCCACATTTTCATTCAAATAATTTTAAAAGCTTTTGAAATGCCTTGAACTTCATGCTTTGGCAACTATAACTGTGTTAATTGTGTGGATTATTCCATTTAAGTGGGCTTTTGCATTACTAATAAAGGAAATGCTTTTGAACTACTGGGCTGTACCATTTAAAGGCAGGACAGAGCCTAAAGTCCAGGACTCCTGATCTCAGCAGTGGACAGCTCATGTCAGCTTGCTGCATCTCAGGGTGCATCCAGGCCCTCCTGTATAAAGACCTAGAGAAAAATCAAAGCCCCTATAAAGTGGAGGCACCTTAAGTCAGGGCACCCTCTTTTTGGTTTACCATATCCTAATACCTACCACTCAAATCTGCTTCCCCTGTTTAGTTCCCACACCCTATACATGCATGCATACCTGCCAAACACTCTCTACTCTCCATCCTTCTCCTCTTCAACCCACCCCTACGAAAACTCTACAGCTGGTTAGCCTCATCCAGAGATGTGGGTGGGTCACCATGGTGACAGAGGAAGCCTTGCTGCAGAAGGAGAGAGACAGAAACAGCAGGGGATGTTTCTTGGAGCCTAATACAATGACCTCTGCCTTTCTTAGAAGTGCTTCCTTTAAGTCAGAGAAGCACATTAGAGATAAAGAGAGAGGCTGCTATGTTGGAGAGATGGTGGAATGCCTGAACTCTTCTTTAAAAATTTCTTTTCTATGATTTTCAGGTGATCATCAATATAACCATCCGATTTTGAGCAGTGCTACCCAGATCCCGCCACATGGTGAGAGATGATTGAGAGCACTCCGCATTTCTTCCTCATTTCAAGTGGCACCATTCTAAGGATGGATGCCTATCAGGGCATCAAACGCATGGTCTTGAACTCACTGAAGCTAAGAAGGTGCAAGGAGCCATGGGCCCACCCTCCTCCAGGGCCACAATGCTCCTATCTCAAGTTTGTAGGCTGTTTCCCCCTTGGTGTTTCTGTCTCTGATATCAGAATGATCTCCTGACATGAAGGAAAGGGTCTAGACCCATTTCTACTTGCCACCTGTATCACTTCTTACAGTCATAAATTCTGTATGTCCACAGCAAGGAGTGAAACACCCTCCTTTGCCCAAAGCTATTTGTGATACCATTTACGAAGGACATGAGACTTCGTTAAACGCTATTGATCCTCCCCAAACTAATTAAGATTTCATAAAACTCAAAACTTATTTGGGCTTTAGCCTCTTGGCAGAAAAAGAGGCTGAAAATTGTTGAGCGGAGGAGTGTTAGAATAGTGCCCAAGGGTTATAAAACCCTGTTTCACTCTTAGATTATAATATCCTCTCACAAGACCACAGCTAAACAGAGAAAAACTATTTTTGGCACCTGCTCAAGACTTGATAGGACGTATGACGGCCATGTAAATTGTGAACTATCAGTCATTTTTGTCTCTTTGCTGTGAGAGAGTGAAAACATCATTAAAATTTTAATCAGAAAAACTCAAAACAATGATAAATCCTACAGGCCACCTGGTAGAGAGACCTACCATGGTCATGTCAGACTATGCTATGCCTCAGCATTGAAGTTGAGGGATATTACAATCAGGAGGAGGAGAGGGGAATATTTTCTGTTTTTGTTGTTGTTCCTATTGTTGTTTTGAGACTGAGTCTCACTCTGTCACCCAGGCTGGAGTGCAATGGCACAATCTCAGCTCACTGCAACCTCTGCCTCCTGGGTTCGAGAGATTCTCCTGCCTCAGCCTTCTGAGTAGGTGGGTCTACAGGTGTGTGCTACTACGCCCGGCTACTTTTTGAATTTTTTAGTAGAAACGGGGTTTCACCATATTGGACAGGCTGGTCTTGAACTCCTGACCTCATGATCCGCCCGCCTCAGCCTCCCAAGTGTAATGCTGGGATTACAAGCATGAGCCACTGTGCCAGCTGGAGAGGGGAATATTTTCATGTGCTATGCTCCAGGTAGAAATAAATGATGAACCCAATAGTATCATCAGATTTGTCAGTTTGTGGAGTCCAAAAAATTAGAACTGGGAGAAACTGGGGAGATCAGTTAAAAGAGGTGGATACCAGTGGTGATGATGTCAGTGGGAAAAGAAAGGACAGTTGAGATACGAAACCTTTTGAAGAAAGAATAGGAAAAACTTCCTTATTAACTGTATATGGCTGATAAGAGCCAATGATGATATTGATTGGAAAAATGGAGGGTATTATTAACACAATCCAAGGAATCAGGGAGAACAGCAGTACATATAGGGGATGAAGCTGTCAGTGAGTTTGGATCTGGACACCTGGGGTTTGCAAGAAAAAATATTCAACAGGCAATTAGGAATGCAAACATGAAGTCTGGAGGGAGGTTAGAGCTGAAGATGTGAGTGAAGCTTTGGAGGCAGTAACAGAAGCCTTGGGAGTGGGGGCAATCTGTGCCGAAAGAGAAGTGCAGAAGGCAGAGGCAGGGAGCCTGAGGGATGCCCACAGTCATGGA
This sequence comes from Alouatta palliata, assembly GCA_004027835.1. NCBI lineage: Eukaryota > Metazoa > Chordata > Mammalia > Primates > Atelidae > Alouatta > Alouatta palliata. The sequence continues at coordinate 22,595 of PVKV010003051.1, read as the reverse complement.
AGCAGCTGCAGGAAGAGCCAGAAAAGGCATGCAAGGAGAGCTCCCACTTGCTCAGTCATATTCTGAAAGAACAACCACTGAGCTGATTTTCCCCAGAAGGAGCCAACACAAGCAGGCTCCTGAATACAACAGGAGGAACCATTCTTCCCTCCTTCTCTTCCTGTCTTCTCTTTTCCAACTGGTGCAAGGAGAGGGGAGTTGATGAGACCTGGTCCCTGCCCCTGAGCAGCTCACAATGTAGTGGGAGTAGAGTTTTCCCTGCATTGCTTTCTTGGATGTTCCCTTCTTTCCCAGGAGCTGGCAGAGCGACTATCAAGAGAGGAGGGGGCCTGCGTCTACTTAATTAGTGCTCTACAAAGAGCATTAATTGGATCCTTATTCTGGGCCAAGCACTGTAAAGGGATCAAAAAAAATTGGAAAGCAAGAATCTGCTGTCAAGGAGACTGCAATATTTGGAAATCCACGATCCCAACTCAAGTCAAATTATTAGTGATCAGTTAGATACTAAACTGGGTGGAACTGACTAGACCAGCAATACAGGCTTGAATAACAGATATTACTGTGGGCTAAAAAAGATGTGAGACTGGCATAGCAAAAAGTCTTGAGTGAGGGGAGAATTTTATAGAGAAGAGTAAAGGAGGTGTTTCCATAGGAGGGAGAGTGTGCAACGGTGATCCCATGAAGGCAGAAGGCAAGGGAGAGAGTTGGCCTTGGCTCAGGGGTATGTGCTGGAACACAATGGGGGCACAAGAGTATCCAGAAAGATTGCATTTGCAAGTGAGTGAGCTGAGTGATGCCTTGTTGAGCGTATAATGCTCACAGGTAAGGAGGTTCCTTCCTCTCTAGCATGGCCAAAATGAAGAGACGAGTGCTGAGAGATGAGTGGCTATTACCCGCTCCGAGGAGCAGCCTCCCCAAGTTCCTGCTCACTCCACTTCCTGGCACCTGTCCTCATGCGTGGCAGGGAGGCTCTTTCTGTACAGCATGTTCTGATGGGGACGCAGAGCACCCCCCACCCCCTCACATATGTACTGAGCTGGCATGAACGCCAGCTCACTGGCTGAGCTTCCCTGGCTCAGTCTCCAGTGTTGGGGTGACAATGCAGGCAGGAAGGGCTAGAGAAGCCAGGAGTCCCCTGTGCTTGGGGCTGCCCTTGGACAATGCCTAGGAGAGCTTCTCTCTCTCCCACCCCTCCCAAGGTCCACAGAATTCCTGCTTTCCATGGTGTAGCACTGTCTTTGCCAAGAGATGTGGCAGTCCTCCTGTATATCTGTCCAAAGTTAGAGCCTGCCCCCTCTCAGAACTTCCTTGGCCTTGAGGTGTCCCAAACCAAAGAGGATGGAGGAATGATGCAGCCAGACTATAGCCTCCCAACTGCCTCACTTCTGGGAATGGTACCACCATTTCCCATGGCAACCACTGACTGCTTGTTGTGGCTTCTCCTCCTCAAGTGCATGAAGCACTGAGGCATGCTCATCTTCTTCCCCAGGATCTCCAGCTTTCTGTCCCCTCAACCTCACCTGCCTCCCTCACCACCCCTACACGCTCCCTCTCCTCTCCTGTGTCACTCATCTGGCCCTGAACCCAGCACACACTGCACTGTGCTCCCATCAGCCATCCTCTCATCTCCCTTTCACCTTTTCTTCCACTTTTCCTTCCATTCCTTTCCCCAGGTCTGGAATTGAACAGCACTCCTTTCCATCTTTTCAGATTCTTGTATCTCAATGCTGTATCTCAGGTAAAGGAAGGAGAAAATGGGGATGATATGCTATGCATCTTTATCTAGATTCTTTCCTACAGCAGCTTAGAGACGGCTAAGGGGGCTTCAGAGAAAGGAATAAATAAGATAAAACAGCTCTGTGGCTCACTGTGGTTTGTTAGGTGCAGATTTTGGCAAGGAAAAAGGGGCTACATGAGATGTGGAAGGATGCCGTGGAGGGAGCATGGGTTGGGTCTCAGTGGAGCTGGGCCCCGGACCCAGTTCGTCTATGGGTACTTAAATAGCACAAGTCACTCCATCTCCTCCAACTCAGATTTTTCTGAGCCTGAGAGCTAGGTTTGCCTAAAGCTATTAGGAAAAGGACAGCACTTTCACACAGAAGTAAATGATTTTATGATGCCCCTCAGCTCCAGTTTCAGCAGATAACCCAGTGATGTACTGGGAGAATTTGCTCCTCGGACCCAAGAGTCGAGTCTCCCATTCACAGAATGGTAAACTGTCTTGGTGGCGGCTAAAACAGCATCTTCCCCTAGGCTTACTGACAACTGGAACTGAGTATGAGGGAATCTGAGCCAACAGTATCACCTGTGCCCTAGCACAGAGGTCTAGGAAAGCAGGATGGGGACTCAAATCAGGGGTGAGATAGAAAGCAGGGTAACAGAACCTGGACCTGTCCCCTTTGCCTGCCACAGACATGGTCTTCGTTAACACAAAACACCCCTCCCTTTTCTTGCAGAGAAGCCACGGATGAACAACATCCTGACATCAGCCACCGAGCCCTATGACCTCTCCTTCTCCCGCTCTTTCCAGAACTTGGCCCACCTGCCCCCATCCTACGAGTCTGCAGTAAAGACCAACCCCAGCAAGTACTCATCTCTTAAGAGGCTAAGTAAGTTGAATTTCCCCCAAGTTGGGGTCTGTCTCTGGGGCTCCATCTTCCTATGTCACACTCTCTTGCTCCATACCCCACAGGACAGCTGTCGAATACCAAGAATAAAGGAGTTGCAGGATGAAAGAAGAGAATAGACAAGCCCTTTGCTTTTGTTCTTTATGGACTGAGTCCATTCTTCCCGTATATAGAAAGAAGGCCATGGAATCCTTAGATTCACCTCCCCATATGAGACAGCCTTCCAACTCATGCACCAGTTTAACTGCAAGAGAAAGCCTTCCCCCAGTCCCGCACCCACCTGCCTTCTTCAAACCACGGGCCTGCCTTGCTGTATGCCCTATATTGGATAGAGGCTAGCAATGGCCACAGCTTTCTCTGAGATCCCTCCTAGAGACCCACAAACCAGCTCCCTCTCCAACACAGCCAACACTATCTTGAGGACCTGAGATCCTTCACCTCCCATGCATAAACCCCATTTCTCTAGTCCAGTTGTTTATCCAGTGATGCCAGCTCTGCCTCTTGAGTCTGGGGAGACTCTGGGCATCGATGGGCTGAAGATACAAAAATGTCAAGAACGTTCACTAAGGGACAGCTCTTCCTCCCTGGCTTTCTTGCCTTGGACCTTCTCCTTTTACTTTCCCATGAGCCTCTTTTGATGACCACCCAACTGCAGTTGGAGCCTCAAAGGCTGAGCATTTGCCTGAAAGCTTCAGGATAACCTATCCCGACAGCAGTGTAGCCCAGGTCCACATCAGCCACCTCCATGGTGAAACAGTGAGTCTCTGTAGCTAGAGATGTGACTGTCTGATAACCTGAGAAATCTGGTGGATGTCCCGAGGTGATGAAATTTGGCTCAGGAGGAAGGATACCCATCAGCGACCCCTCTGCACCAACTGAGGAGCAGGCAGAATTCCCACACTTTTGCAGAGATCTGGAAGGCCATGTGAGATCCTGAAAGCCTCATTTCTGAAATTTGGGGCAAGGCAGGTTTGTGTGTAGCCTGTAAGTTCAAGTAGATTTGTGTGTAGCATGCAAGTTCTGGGCAAATTCAAGGGTATGGAGAGCACTGTGAGCTTAGGAGGGCCTGCTTGATAGAGAGGAAGGTGAAGCATCTAAATGAGGCACATATATAGGATTACTCCAGTCAGCTTGTGTTATGGGCACAGGTGGAGTATGTATAGGCCGATTATGTGGCTGTGTAGAGACTGGAGGCCCATGTATTGGTTTTCTATGCATTGGCTGTTACTACAAAGAAAGTGTTACTATGTTCCTAAGTTACCAGTTGAGACGCTGTTCACTACTTGTGGGGGTCTCTCTTGCAGACTCTGACTTAACAACAGAAGAATAAAATGCACTCACACACTAGAATACAGTGAATTCCAGTAGGGTAAAGACGGTTGTCAGCTGCTTTCAGAAGGTGATAGCAGCTAACCAATAATGACTTCTTGTCTTCCTCATGTTTATTTAGTATAGATTTAATAACAGAGGTTCTAAGTCAACATGATTATGGGTAATTAACATAGGTACAAGAGTAGTTTTACGAATGACAAAAAGTCTTCATTCTGAGGCCTAGAGTAGACACAGTTAACAAGTAATTCTTCTTCAACCTCCTCCTGAGAAGGTCATCCAGCACAAAGTTTACATGAGTAAACAGAGACAAAAGAATGTGAAGTAAACAGACTTAACTAAAGAAGCTTTTCTTGTCTCTAAATCTTCACCCTATGACTTAATACACTAAGGTAAGAACTCGCTGCCTCCAGCCCGTTCTATTAAAACCTTTCGGCCTTCCAAAAAGTTTGAGGCTATCATCTTATAACTTTCCCTAATATTTCACTACTATTTTGCCAGCCACCCTGAGTGAATCCCAACAACCAGTTAAACATTTTTACAAGTGTTTCCTATTATGAGCACCTTACTTTATTCTAGCAGGAGGCTGGCTCTAGACCTCATCAGGAAGCTGCAGGAGCTGCTGTTTGGATGTTTTAGTAAGACAAATAGCCATTCTGTTTCAGGACCACGGTGTGTAGATACAGCCCAGGACCAGAGGGAGTTTAAGGAGTTGGGCTTGCCATCACCTCTGCTCTGAACACACTGGGGATTCTGAGGAAGTCCCTTAACAGATCCCTACTCAAGGTGATCCATGCACCACAGGCTTTTAGTGCTGCCTAGGAGCTGGTTAGAGATGCAAGCTCTTGGGCCCACACCAGACCCACTGAATTAAAATCTGCATTTAACAAGCCCTCAGGGAATGGTTTGCACATTCATCTGTCTGGGCCTCCAGGTCCTAATTCACAACTAAGGGAGTTTGACTATATTATCCCTGAAGATGGACAGGTCTGTGATGGAGCAGGAGGGGTGCAGAGTTCTATCTGAGTCCTGGCTGCAGGGTCACCCCAGTTGCCTTCTCTCACTCTGTCTCTCTCCTGCAGCCGACAAGGAGGCTGACGAGTATTACATGAGGCGGCGGCACCTGCCCGACCTGGCTGCCCGCGGCACCCTCCCACTCAATGTCATCCAGATGTCCCAACAGAAGCCATTGCCACGGGAACGACCCCGCCGGCCGATCCGGGCCATGTCCCAGGACAGGGTCCTGTCCCCCGATCGGGGCCTGCCAGACGAGTTCAGCATGCCCTACGACCGCATCCTGTCTGACGAGCAGCTGCTCTCCACAGAGCGCCTGCACTCCCAGGACCCGCTGCTGTCCCCGGAGCGGACGGCCTTTCCCGAGCAGTCGCTGTCCAGGGCCATCTCGCACACGGACGTCTTTGTGTCCACACCCGTGCTGGACCGCTACCGCATGAGCAAGATGCACTCCCATCCCAGTGCCTCCAATAACTCGTACGCCACCCTGGGCCTGAGCCAGACGGCAGCCAAGCGCCACGCCTTTGCCTCGCGCAGACACAACACGGTGGAGCAGCTGCACTACATCCCGGGCCACCACACCTGCTACACAGCCAGCAAGACTGAAGTGACCGTGTGACCAGCGGGGCAGGGCCGGGGCTGCTGGGCATGGCAGAGGCCAGGAGGGGCCAGGAGCAGAGCTTCTAGCCTTGTCACTCTCCCTTCCCTCATCCCCTCTGTAGGAAGTGGGGGTAGGCCACCTGTGCCCAGAAAGCCATCCCCCCGGGGACAGAGCCCCAATGGCCTGGTTCAATACGCTTAGACCCAGGACCAAGAGCAATCACTCTTGCTCCTCCAGAAGAGTCAACGGGGAGTGAGGAGGGGGCTAGGCCCCGTTCTCACTCCCTACCACCTTCACCAACTCCCTTTCCGTCCCACGCTTCCTTCTCCCACTCCTGGGGACTCAGCTACAGGCTCTGTCAGCAAAGAGAGCCTTGCCTGACCCTGGTCCGAAGCTGCCTGGGTTTGGAGGGGCCAGCGGGTGCAATCAGTGGGCTGACCGAATAGGCTACTCGGTCTCATTCATTTACCTAGAACCGCATCACAGAAATCTTCTAGTGCCTAAAAACTGCCTGCTCACTCTCTCAGAGCCAGGGAGCTGCTGTGTCCATAAGCACAATAATGATTCTTTTCTTGCCTGCTGGAACTCTCTGGTCCCCACTGAGTGGCCCTTCCTTTGCTGTCCCCAGAGGGCCTCACCCTGGCCCTGCACCCCTCCCCTCAACCCCAAGACCTGGAGGGGTTCCCTTCCTTCAGCTGCCTCCTCCTTGGTGGGTACTCTGTCCCCTTCCAGCTGACTGCCCACCCATAAGGACCCTGGGTCTGTCCTTTTAGGGGGCTGTGCTCCTCCCCGGCCCTGAGGATTTCACCCTTGAGTTCTCTGGGGTTTTGGCTGTAGCCTTCCCAGAGGGGAGTAGCGATGGAGTGCTGGCCGTCCCAGACACCCAATCATCTCCACACCCCCTCCTGGCCTCTAGACCTGACTGTGACTGCCACTCAGGCCAACTTCTCCACCCCTGCTCTGCTCCCAGGAGGCACCTGCGGTGGCCAGAAAGCCAGGGTGGGGAGGGCCACTGTGATGTGCAGGGTCTTAGGGGCTCGACATTCGCATCCTGCAGGGCTCCACCTGTCTCCCCCATGCGCCTTCGGCTGGACCCAGGCAGAGGCTTCTAGAGAGAGCGGTTGTTCAGCCCCCAGACAAGGAGGAGAGGAGGTGGTAGTCCTGCACCCTGCCCACCCCTCCTTCCTTCCCCATCTCTGCCTACCTGCTCAGTTCAGAGCTCACTCCTACTTCCTGTCTCCCCTTCCCCCACCCCACTTCCCCCCTGCAACCTCATTCCTACTGGCTGTTCCTTCTTCAGACCCGTGCCTCCTCTGTATCAAAGGGACAAAGACCTACTAGCAAAAGCAAACAATGGTCCTCCAGGCGACTGGCCTAGGGGCTAACTGGGCAGGTCCCCACTGCATCGTCCCTTTCTGCTGGCACTGAGGCACCTGGTAAGACCAGGATCCTCAGCTCTGTTGGGGGGCTGCCACTGTCCTCCCACCTCAGCCTCTTCTCTGCCTCCAGCCTTGGGATGGGCTTGGTGTGACGGCCTCTTGGGGAGCTGACTGTGAATCAAGCAGCGTCCACTCCCCCAAGACCACAGAGCCTGGTTAGGGGAAGAAGGAGGTCCCTCATTCTCAGGGCCAGGGCATCCCCTGGATTGGGGCTGAGGGAATCAGCTCCAGACTACTGGGTGAAGGTGTGATAACTACGAACAGTCAGATCCAACAGCAGTGCCCTTATAAATGGGGTTTTACTTACCCTCAGTTCTGCACTTATGGCCCTTTGAAAAGGCAAGTGTAGAAAGAGAATTGCTCAGTGTCAGCCCTGGGGATTTTTAATCTAACCAAGTCCACAAACCACAGAGAACACAATGAACTGTGTCCTTTCACCAATTTCAAGAGTTCCAAAGCTCTCGTCTCCTTCTCCCCTCCCCAGGGTGTGCCTTCCAACACGAAAGGGAAGCCATCGCATGAACCTTAGGGGGACAGAGGCTGGGGGCTGTGAAAGCCACCCTCAGCCCCCACACTAGGGAGGCAATCTGGGAGTTGCTCTCTCTGCTTTCCTCTCCACAGACACATAAACCTTCTTAAGGGCTGGTCCCTGTGGGTTTATAAGAGTTTGTTCCAGAAGGTGAGGCTAAGAGGGTTGGAAAGGAAGACATGAGTCTGAACAGAGCAGGTGTCTCCCAGCTGGGGCCCTGGGCCCAGCACCTTTGAATCCTCTAATCTCTGGCCATCCCTTGAAGGCAGGATGCTGGTGGTGACGGGAAAAGGACCTGAGCAGCTGAGAATGCCCGTCTCAGGTGTCTGCACACAGGTATACACCAAACGGGAAAACTGATCCCATCTCCCATGTCAAAGCTTCTCAGCACCAAGTTCTCCAGCCCCCAGGGGACACTTTCCCCCAGGGGTCCTCCCCAAGCCCTGTCTCTGACAGGGTGTCTGTCTGTCTCAGGGGTTGTTTCATGGGTTGATTCCAAGACATTTCTCATCCCAGCCTTACCATATCTCATCCCAGCCTCTGATGTCAGCTGGGTTGGAAAATTCTACGGCAATGCTTACTTCTTTTCAAGGATTTCTTCTGCTTCACCTTTGGGTCTAGAAACAAGGAATGGAGGGAGGGAGAGGAGGAGAAGGAAGGGAGGGAATGAGGAAAGAAAAAAGAAATAGAGATAGATTTACAAACTTCTCTAATTCAGTCCCACATTTCAAAATCCAGAAAATTATGTCATAGCTGGGACGCAGAGGTATCCCATTTATTCAGTTGTCCCATCCATCTTCATGGAGCAAGCAAAGCCAAATCACTAGGCAAGTTCACGTAGTAGATGAAAGGCTTCTGGGGCTGGAACCTAGATGCCATGATTTCCAGCCCCACCAGGCTGGTGGCCTCTACCATACATAGAAGTACCATCTACCCCTATAGTAAAAGCATCCCTCCCTCTCACAAAGGAAGCCTAAAGCCCAAGATTTCCCTCTCCTTGTTTTATTCATTCTTGCACATCTCTATTGTTCTAATAGGAATGGACTAGAATCTGCACAGGTTCTCTTCTGGCCTGAAAATTTTGCCTGGTCTCCTTGGCTTTTGATGGCATTGAAGCTCTCACAATCCCTCTTGCAGCTGCACCTTTCCTGTCTTGCTCCAGACTCCTGGCTCCATGCCTTCTTGAGTCAAAAAGGCTTTTCCAAGAATTCCTTAACCTCCTAACTGGGCTTCTGCCCTCAGAGGTCCCCAGTGTCTCAGGAGTGTCTAGGGCCATGGTTCTGCCTATTAGAAAGTTCCAACCTTACCCCCATTTCAGATTTCTCCTCCCCTCTTTTGACTCTCACTCCCAGAAACTCCTGTCTTAACCTCAGACTTCCATGCCAGGTCACTCTTTCCTTCCTCTCATCTCCCTCTTCTTCCATCTACCTTCCTCCATTCCTAATTTCTTTTCCCTGGACTTGCTATCATCACCAGCTCTGAAAATCAGAACTCTCAATGAAACCAGTGGAAGAAGACATTCTTTGGGTCTTCTGTTTGCCTCGCTGGTGTATCCTTTACCTCCTGCCCCTGTGACATGATACACCAGTGCATGGAGCCAAGGGCTTTCCACCTCTGAGCTCTGGGAGGGAAGGGAATGGAGCTCTGGGTTCGAGATGTCATGGCCTGTGATGGTCAGTTTGGTTCCTGCCGCTGGCAAGTCCCCTGAAGCTCCCAACCCATCTGATGTTAGCCCAGAAGCTCCTGATCTGGCCAAAGACTCATATCGTTGAGGGCTCTCAGCCTCTTTTCCAACACACTTGCTTGTATATGTCACCTATCCTCCTTTGTCCACAAAGACTTGAGGGCCTCCTGAGTCTCTAAGCATGGAGAAACATCCATGCCAACATCCCTGCCATCAAACTCAATCTATTTTCTTCAGAGATACCTTGTCTGTCACCAGCCTCCACCCTCATATTTCTCACACAGGCCACTGTGCCCTTGACCCAAGGCAAAATGAAAGGGCTGCCAATCACTCAGACCCCAACAGGTGCCTGCCCTGAGAAGAGCTGGCATGTTACCTCCCACATACATTCCTGTCATCCTCTCTGAATCTGGGAAATTTTGCTCTGGAGTATTTTCAAGAAAGCGCATTGTGTTTTAATGAAGTGTTTTTCAGGGTTCAAATGTTATTTTTTATAAATGCAGCATTTTAATGACGGATTCAATATGAAAGACATGCCTTCCTGGGCCCTATATTTGCTTTTGCAAGGCAGCATACTCTAGGAGAAAAAAGGCACGGGGCTGAGGCTCTGGAGACACAGCTTCCAGCCCTGGCTTTGTCTCCAAGGGGGAGTCATGCTCCCTGCTCAGTGCCTCAGTTTCCCCATCTGCAAAATGAGGGGCTTTGACTAGATGAGCTGTGAAGCTTCATTCAGCTCTTACATTGTAGGGTTTTCATTCCCTGCCAGCACCTGCTCTCCCCGTTCCTCCCCATCTCCACTGAGCTGCAAACATCCCACAATGCCTGCCCTACAGTGATGTCCTAGACAGCCACCACACTCCTCATTGGAGCCTGGGGTGGGCCTGATGGGCTTGGCCACCCAAGGATGCCCTCGTACCTGAAGTTTAAGGGCCTACGCATAGCTCACCAACTATGTGCAACAGAAGCCCTTTTGTAGAGACACACCTAAACCATCCTAAGTGGCTGTGGAATTCTGGGGAATTCTGAGTTTGGAGCTTCTATTTTGAATATGGTCCTTATAGCTGGAGGGAGGCGGTTCCAATTTCAGATAGGGAGCTGGCTGGAGAGAAAGGTCTGGAAGTTTGCCCACAGAGGCATGAAGTTTGTACTTGAGGGCAGCTGGGAAATTCAAGCTGCAGAGGAACATGTGCACAGCCTCTGTGTGGCAATGAATGTCACGATCTCCCACTCTGGAACGTGTGTCCTGAAGACCAAGTCTGGATACTGAGGCTCCATTCCAACTGGAGGAGGTGGCATCACCACCTGGGCTGCTAGGAAGGGGCATTCACCCCATCCTGGTACCTTTCTAGCCCTTCCTCATGACACTACCGTCCTCCCGGTGAAGGCTTGTGAAGCAAGAATGGAGAGTCCATGTTGTTCATCAAGCCCATCTTGTAAATCAGCAAACACATTAACCTTCCATCAGTCAGAGAAATAATGCTGTGGCTGTGTGTTTCCTTAGTGCCCTCCCTCCTGAGGGAGGAGAAGACCCTGCTCAAGTTTGCTGCCCACCCCACAGTGACCTCTGAATGCCACGCCATGGGAGGACTTATTCATTGGCTTCGTAGTGGCAAATATTTCTCTAGTTCTATAACTCAACTAGACATTTTGTAGTAAAGAATTCTTAAAATTCTCTAATAAAAAGCAATTCTTACTGTAATATTTTTAGTTTGGGGACACAATTTCCTAAGGGGGGGATTAATGAACATTTTTATGCATTAGCCCAATTTATGAATTCCATGTTTATTATATGGTAGTACTGATGTAAAGTACCTTTCTGTCTGTATCTTTGCAGTTTCTTCATTACTCATATGTAAGCTTCATGGTGAGCAGTGCTCTAGTAACTGCTTCTCTGTACAAATCTCATCGTTCTACTTATCTGTCAAAGCACATTCTACATGTACTGTAAACAGACACACTTTAGTAAGATTTAGTCTTAAGGATTTTTTCCACTTTTGTCAGTAACAGATATTTATGGATTAAAAAATAAAGCCGTTTCAACATAACGTGTGTCTCTTTAAGTAGCCACGTGCTGACTTTTAGGGAGTCAAACCTAAAAGTAATTAAAAAGCAACAAAGAATGCAGAAGGTCATTCTGCAAATAGGAGCTAGAAAGCTTTTAGGGTGAAGAGAGTGTTTTAAAACTGGATTGTGCCGATGATGTTATACAACTGCATAAATTTACTAACAATCACAAAAATTTATATTTGCAATGGGTAATTGTTATGATATACCAATTAAACTACAATTATGCTTTCTACAATGGGTAATGTAAGGAATGTTGGGAAGACAGGCCTAGGACAAGTGTCAATGGACAAGGTATACTAATTCAAAGCAGAATTATTAGGTTGGTGCAAAAGTAATTGAGGTTTTAGCCATTAAAAGTTGAAACAGCTTTATTTTTTAATTAAAGCTTTTTGTCATTAAAAGCAATGGCAAAAACCTCAGTTGCTTTTGTACCAACCTAATAGAAGATCTGGCTCCATATCCCTCCTCATCTACCCCAGAACTATTTAATATTCTTAGACATTAGGTCTTAGTCTGATCTGTGAGTTAGTTCTTGTAGTTACCATGGGTAACTGGAGTAAAGCCAGTTAAGTATCCAGGCCATTTAACCCAGAAAATCAAATTGCACCATGAAAATTGATTTAGATTTGGAGTTTTGTTCAAGATTCTCTTTCCCTGGACATGTTTTTAATATTATTTCTTTGGCACATGTTCACTTTTGCTGTTCAAGTTATCTGTTTAATGTTTCTGAATTTTCACCAGAGCCTCAATACTTAGGTTCGGCAAACACAGTATTGCCAAACAGGACAGTTGTCTAAGCATCCAACTTCAGCACCTCCACAGTTCCTAGAATCCATAGTCAGTCACACTCTCTTACCAACTCCCCAGCTCCCCTGTAAATAAAATCTTTTTCACTGGATGCACCAGACTTATTTCCAAAAATCCTCTCATTCTCTCCTGTCATTAGCATTCATTACCTAGGACAAAGTTATAAACCTTTTTATTACTGTACATTATAACCCATAACCACACATACTCTGAAATGTATTTACTCATTACAACAACCACTACTGCAGTGCAATTACATCTAAGTTATAGTGTCTCTAACCTATGATGACTCACAGCAAGTATACACACATACACACACACACACACACACACACACACACACACACACACACTACAAGTACAGGAAACCTTCATTAATCTGTATCCATTATTGGAAAGAATCCCCCATCCCCCCTCCACAAAAAAAAAATTCTGAATTGCAGAATGTTTTTTAGAGAAGTGTAATTTAACTATAATGCTTACACATACATATAGTGACTAAATTAGACTAAAACATGTTCCCTAAAAGAAACTTTCAGGAAATCTTCCTTATTGAATAGGTAAGAATAATATATGACTAAAATTAAAATGGTCAAGAGGTATGGGTCAGAGAGCTCTCGATATGCTTTAATGGTGCTTCTAAAATACTTTAAAAGACTATTTTCTTAAATAGGCTAAATATCTCCCTTTAAATATTCTTCACTTTAACAATTTGTTCAACTTTTTCTCTTTGATCCTCAAAGGTAAACTTCAATTCAGATCCTGACCACAACTGTCACTAATTCCAAATTGGTGAGATCTGAATAAATGAGGTTTTAATACACCATCACTAACAAAGCAAGGTCAACAAAAAACTCATATTGGAAGCTGAGATTCCATGAGTTTTGGACAGCTTTTCACCTGCAGTGTCACTTTGGACACGAATTTTCTTCTTTCTCCTCTCTGGTTTGGCGTGAGAATGAAGCTCAAACCTCTAGGGGATAGCAAGAAGGATTTCCTCCAGGGATCTAAGAAGACCTAGGATACTCACTGGGCTACAAATGTCAGGAACAGAAAAACCAGGAAGCATTTGGGAGCAGAGGCTGGAAAAGGGGTGAATTCAAAGTACCAGAATAAGGGAATCAATGACTTATGTGTTGGATGTGTTGGCCAATGTCAGCTCTGGACCTTGGTTTTCTCATATGTAACCACTGGAGAATTAGACAGACTCAAGATACTGCTTGTGTCTGATATTTTATCACTTAATTATCACAAAACAATACTCATATTGTACCTGGGCTTCTAGGTAGCTGAAAGAGTTTGTGAGGTACCCACACTGCTATCTTCCTCAGTCCTGTCCATCCTAACTTTCCCATCCCATGAAAACAGGACGCAGTTGAGCATTGGACTGGAAGTGAGGAGACCTTGTTTCTTGTACTGGCTCTACCAGAATTTTGTTGTGTGATCTGGAAAAACTTATTTCTCCTCTTTCAATCTCAATATTCTCATTTAAAATGAAATGAGTAGTCCAGATCGAGGCAGTCTTTAAAATGTGTCTCAGCCTCTTCAGTCTCTGCTTTGGTGACTTTGCCAAGACTTGACAAGGAATTGGTGAGCTTAGCTGGTGTGGATCATGGCAGAAGAGTAGAGTGGATGTGAAGAAGGAGAAAACCCTTAGCTGGAGCCACCACTTACAAGGTAGTGTCTTCCCTGTCAACAGCATGCTCTACCCTTGTATCAACAAATGGCTATAAAGGGAGCAAAAATATTGAACGAGAAGAAGAACAAGGTCCTCAGAAAACTGTCTCTTTTGTTTGACTTAACTTTTTTTGTGATTTCCCAAAATCTACAAACTGCCTTTCAAATAAATTTCAAATAATACATTTTTTTTTCACAGAAAGTTCTCAACAGTTCACTATTTTACAGTGTTTTGCCATTAGAAATAGAAGTCATATGTGTGTTTCAGGACCAGTGCTCTCGCCACAAAGAAGGGAGAAATTTTTTTGCCTCCAGCCTCTATCACAAGTCCAAGTTCTGGAGATGTGTGGCAAAGGTAGTATACTAAGGCTTTTGCCCTTATTCCCAAGTGTGTGCACATTAACGCTTCTTTCTTGGAGCATCTAAAAGAGCTACTCTTATTCTTTTATCATCACAGCACTCATGGAGAGGATCTCCTCTGCTACATAAGGCAGGGGGCTCCACACATTGTCTTCATCTTAGACTCAGAGAAAACTAAAAACTGTCATCTTAGACTCAGAGAAAACTAAAAACTGTCATCTAATCCAGTGCTGCTCAACGAACAGTCCCTATAGCAGCAATGTCAGTGTCCCCGCGGAGCTCATTGCGATGAGGATTCTCAGTGCCTATCCCAGACTTCCCGAATCAGAATCTCTAGGGGTGGGGACCTGGAATTTGCATTTTAACAAGATTCTAAGTGACTCTATGCACATTAATGTTTGAGAAGCTACCATTTTGCCTTTTTTTTTTTTTTTTCAGTTTTGAAATGTTATAACCCTATGACAAAAAGAAAAGACTTGGAATTCTGGGGATCAGCGTAGCCTTGGTCTGGGTAGCCTGACGATTTTAGGCAAGCAGCTTCAGTGACAAGATTAGAACAAAAATGAGTGCACAGAGGATTAAGCATTTGGGAAATGAGGAGAAAGCTGAGGCAGGGTGTATTAAGTCAAAAAGTTTCATAGAAGAGAAATTATGTGACTATTGGACAGCATCATAAGATGAACCTTTAAAGATTCCCCAACCCAGAGTGTCAACATTTAAAGACAAAGGAGAGTAAGGATAAGTATCGGGATACACAACAAGATCCATTTCCTCAGGCACAGGAGGAGTACGGAGTGGGCAGGGCTGCTCCAATTAAGCTTCTTGAGAAGGCAAGACGGCGGCCACGATGAGATGAAGAGAAAGGACTGCCCAGGGTAGTTTTCCTGGAGGGTCCTAATCTTCTTCATAGTCTATGAGCTAGAGTCATTGAATCAGGCAGGATAGGGTGGATTCTGCTATGGTGATAAATAACTCCCAAATATCCTTAAGACATCAAATGATTATTTTTCACTCTCCCTCTGTTGTAGATTAGCAAGGACCTCTGTTGTACTTCCTCGTCCTTACTCAAGAGACCAGATATAGAGGAGCAGCCTCTATGAGCAATGTTACTATCAGCGTGGCAGAGAAAAAAGAGCACTCTGGCAGTGGTGGTGGGGGGGGGGGTCCCACAAGGACAATTAAATGGCAGCACAGAGTGGTACGTACCACTTCTACTTACATCTTCTTATGTGAATCTGGCTACACGGTCCTTCGCCACCACAGGGAAACCAAGAAGTGTGATTCTACTATATTGCAGGATAATGGAAAATATCCAGTGAGCAGCACCAAAGACCACCAGTCACTATGGTGCGTTTAGAGCAAAAGCCTGGGAATTTATGTAGACAAAGGTCCCCTTCCTTATCACCAGAATAAAGCCATCAAAGTGTTCTTTTTTAAGGCAGGTGAAACTTTTCTGCAGCTGGCTTGTTATATATGAAGCCAGTGGTATGCGAGCACGTACACGGAGCAGCCTCTTTATGATAAGACATCTATGAAAGGTTGAGAACGTATCCCATGAACATATCATCTGTTCTTCAGTGCCAACCTCAGTACTCCAGAGAGGACAGCGGACATGAAATGCTAAGAGTAGATTCTGTGGAATCGCACCAAGATATTCTCTTTAACACGTAATGATTTTAATCTGTGGTGTTTTCCACCCATCCCCACTTTCCTTTTGCCATGGTCTATTCCTCACTACTCCAAACAACTGTCAACCTCCATCTACTCTGCCCTCAGGGAAAAGGTAGACAACAGAGGAAGAAGTCTTTGTTCAACCTTGACTTTCAAAATAGACTTTTTTCAAGTCCACAGTGAAAAAACTGTCATGCAATTGCAAGAGCCATATAGTAGAAAGAGAAAGTGTTTTCTCTGACAATGAAAGTTGACCTTTCAGTATCACTGAGCCAAGCTTGGAAAGCTTGAGTTTTTACAATAAGCCACAGAGTAGATAGCATATAGAATGTGGTGGAAGAGCATGTCCTGCTATACAAGGCAAAGAGAAATATCCTCCTGAACTGGGGAAAAACCTCAGGTGGAATCAAAGAAGGGAAAATAAAGCAAGATATGTGAATCCCTGAGATGTCCTGGCCCTGATCACCCACTATGGGATGGGCTGGTAGGAAAAGAGGGAGTGGGGAAAGTAGACAACAGAATCCTCCTGACAGATTGGAGAATCTGAGGGTAGGATACACTTCTGCCTGGCTTCCTGCCTAGATCTTTGGAGAGTACATTCCTAATAAATCTTCCATGCCATTACGACAGTGATGGAAGCATGGAAATGGCACTGAGACAGGACTACTGTCTGTCAGGACGGAGAAATGGTCCTTCACTCAACCCCAGACTTCCAGAGCTCCTAAGTGGTAACTGGAAGGCAAGTATCCTGGCTAGGGATTTAAAGGCTATCTCCAAAGACTGCAGATCTCAGAGCTCACAACAGCAAAAGGCTACCATTACAGAGAAATGAAGGCAAGTACAAATCTACACATTTGAGTTATGGCCATAAAGTGTAAAACAGGCACACTATGCCCTAACACCCAAAGTCCTTCAAGAGTGCTCTCACCTTTTTGTCTCAGGATGTCTTTACACCCTTAAACATTATTGAGGACCAAAAAGAGCTTTAGCTTGTGTGGGACTTAACAAAATACACTTATCATACTCAAAATTAAAATACAGGACATTTAAAATTTATGTATTAATTTATTTTAGATTATGAACAATAAATATATAATGCATTAACATAAACAACATATGATTATAGAAAATAACTACATTTTCGGCCGGGCGCAGTGGCTCACGCCTGTAATCCCAGCACTTTGGGAGGCCGAGGCAGGTGGATCACGAGGTCAACAGATCGAGACCATCCTGGTCAAAATGGTGAAACCCCGTCTCTACTAAAAATACAAAAAAAATTAGCTGGGCATGGTGGCGTGCGCCTGTAGTCCCAGCTACCCGGGAGGCTGAGGCAGGAGAATTGCTTGAACCCAGGAGGTGGAGGTTGCAGTGAGCCAAGATCATGCCACTGCACTCTAGCCTGGGTGCCATATATATATATATATATATATATATATATAGAGAGAGAGAGAGAGAGAGAGAGAGAGAGAGAGAGAGAGAGAGACACATACACCCACACCCACACACACCCACACATATACTGAATGATCTGAAATACTGATTTAAAAAAAAAATGTAGACTAATAAACTACTTAGCAGTAGCTTGCATTTGTTACAAATCCCTCTTTCCATTTATCTTCCTTCTAGGACTGTGATTATTTGGGCATATACTATGCTTAAAAGTCAGGATTGTGTGTGTGTAAAATGTGTCGATAAAATAATAAGCAAATAATAAGTAAATTATGTTAGCATTAGGTGGTGGATTCTATCTGATTTATAGTGATTTCTTTACATTTCTTTATATTTTCTAAAATTTCTAAGCATATATTATGCCTATGTTCAGAAAATAATCAGTATTTGTCATATTACCAGTATCACAGGCTCATTATATGTAAATCTATAATAAACGTATATATGTATAAAATGTGTGTGTAGAGATAGTCCCTGACTTACAGTGGTTTGATTTCCGACTTTTTGACTTTACAATGGTATAAAAGTAACACATGTTCTGTAGAAACTGTACTTCGGATTTTGACTTTTTCCCGAGCTAGCCATCTGTGGTACAATGCTCTCTCGAACTGGGCAGCGGCCAGGAACCACAGCTCCCGGTCAGCCCCATCATCACTAGAGCAAACAACCAGTTCAAGGGAAAACAACCAATTCTATTCTCTACAGTGTACGGTTTTCAATAAATCACATAAGACATTCAACACTTTATTAGAAAATACTGCATTGTGATAGGTAATTTTGCCCAGCTATAGGTTAATATGAGTGTTCTGAGCACGTTTAAGGCAGGCTGGGCTAAGCTGATGCTCAGTAGGTCAGGTATATTCAATGCATTTTTGACTTTTCATATTCTCAATGTATAATAACTTTATCAGGACAAATACTCATCAAAAGTTGAGGAGCATCTGAGCGTGCATGCATGCATTCGTACATGTGTGTGCACAATGATTGGAAGAAAACTACCCCAAATTACTAACGATGTTATGAATCTTGGTAATTTTTAAATTTCTTTTTACTTTTATGTATTTCCTAGTTTTCCATAATAAGCATGAGTTACTTTTTTTAATGGAAAAAGTAAAATTCATTGTTTTAATATTTAAAAGAAGTGAGGCTTGAGGGCTCATTTTGAACAAAGATGCTACACCTTCCTGAAAATGGAGCAGCAAATATTCTGGCCATTCTCCAGCAGAGCCTTCTCCATGAAGGAGCCTCAATACTCATATGAAGGTTGGCTTAAATTAAGACAACTCAGTGGAACTGGGAGCAACTCTACTGAGCATCCACCGTAAGGGCTGGTCTTTGCCCTCTTTTTCTTTATTTTCCAGGGCAGTGCTTTTATCACTGGATAATCAGCTCTTCCTTTTTTATGAAGTAATTCTAGCTGTGATTGGGGAATTGGAGGATTAGGGGTTGCAACATTAGGGCCAGATGGGCTGGGTGAATGCCACACCTTCTCTAGTCTGTCCAATCCCCTTCACCCCCTACTGGATCCCTTATAAGTCAATTACCATTGCCTTTAAAAAGAATTCCTATGCTATCGCTAATCTTAGCCTAATATTACATTTTTTAGAGCCTTTAGAAGGTGGTGAGTACTATGTCAAATTAGAGAACATAACCCCCATCTAAAAAGAGCTGTATTTCTCACTTGCAGCCAATCATTATAATACAGACATGCCAGACCAGAATAGCCTCTATTTTATATTTTTAAAGGATTGAAATACACTGATTTTTAAATGATGTTAATACATTTGAAAAGAAAACCCTTTCTGGGCCAGTGAGTTCTGGCTAAATACAATCGCTCTGTAAGCCATGATTTGACTAGTCAACTAAAAAGTACGTGACCTCCAAGTCAAATTGTCCTAGGATTCTTTATTTTCCCATATCTATAGCAGCTCTTAACCACTTATACTGAATACTACGCATAGCATCTATAATTCTGAAAAATAGGTCTGGCACCCATAAACGAATAATACCTTGACCCAAGGAGAACGGTCAGGGCATTTCGAAAACCCTCACAAGATCATGGACCAGAATTGTTAGATATAAACATCTTCTTTGGATATTGAAAATTGTGGATGCAATCACACTTCCTGGTAGGTCATGAGATTTAGGTTTTTACAGTATAAAATCTTGGCTACATAAAGGGTCATTATACAATACTGAGCAAAGCATAATCTATGTGAGCCTTTAACAGAGCTTTGAGCTGACCTTGAGACATTTTGCTTACTTCCAGGATGCCTTTTTAACAGACCAGGGAAGCTTTAGAAGATTCTGAGCTGGACCAGTCTTTGTTTTCACTGTGTAGCTCTGAGACCCCTGGGAAGCTATGTCACCAAGAAAAAGTCATTGTAGCAGTAAATTGAAATCATGTCAAATACAGCAGAAAGGGAAAGATGAAATAGCAAATCCTAAACACCTAAATCTCTCCTCAAACTGCCACCTCTAACTGCAAAATCTTAGACGGAAATATATGCAACCAGAAGAGAACAAAGTAAAGAAGCATTTATGATTATCTAGGGCAATACAGAATTTCAGTGAACTAAATTTAATCAGAGCACCCAGGCCTTAATAGCTAGGCAACTCCATTTCAAGGCATGTCCCAGGTGAGCTTATGCTAACCAGCAGGGAGAAAGAAAGATCTCAAAGGAAGAAAGGCCAAATGGGGTGGGGGGGAGGCCTGCTTTTCTCTAGAAAAAGAACAGCTCCAGGCCAGTCTCATTTATCCCATTCTGGCCAGCAAGCATGCTTGACAAGTATTTGTGTTGAGGCAGTGGGGCTGGAGAGAAGATGGAAGAGTGCAGTGTGGAGAGCCAAGGGAAATTGTCAGAGACGTTTGAACCAGAGCAACTCTATCTTGAGTAAGGGCTGGGTAAGATGGGGCTGAAACCTTCTGGGCTACATTCCCAGGAGGTTAAGGCATTCTAAGTCACAGGATGACATAGGAGGTCAGCACAAGATACCGGCCATAAAGACCTTGCTGATAAAACAGGTTGTAGCAAAGAAGCCGGCTAAAACTCACCAAAACCAAGATGGCAACAAGAGTGACCTCTGGTCATCCTCACTGCTACACTCCCACCAGCACCATGACAGTTTACAAATACCATGACAATGTCAGGAAGTTACCCTATATGGTCTAAAAAGGGGAGACACGAAGAATCTGCCAGATGTTTAGCATATAATGAAGAAATAACCATAAAAATGGACAACCAGCAGCCCTTGGGACTGCTCTGCCAATAAGGTAGCCATTATTTTATTCCTTTACTTTCTTAATAAACTTGTTTTCACTTTTACACTGTTGGTGGGAGTGTAAATTAGTTCAATCATTGTGGAAGACAGTGTGACGATTCCTCAAGGACCTACAAATAGAAATTCCATTTGACCTAGCAATCCCATTACTGGGTATATATCCAAAGGATTATAAGTCGTTCTAATATAAGGACACATGCACATGAATGTTCATTGCAGCACTGTTTACAATAGCAAAGACCTGGAACCAACCCAAATGCCCATCGATGATAGACTGGACAGGGAAAATGTGGCACATATACACCATGGAATACTATGCAGTCATAAAAAATGATGAGTTTGTGTCCTTTGTAGGGACGTGAATGAACCTGGAAACCATCATTTTCAGAAAACTGACACAGAACAGAAAATCAAACACTGCACGTTCTCACTCATAGGTGGGTGTTGAACAATGAGAAGACATGGACACAGGGAGGGGAGTATCACACACTGGGGTCTGTCAGCGGGAAATAGGGGAGGGACAGTGGGGGGTGGGGAGTTGGGGAGAGATAGTATGGGGAGAAATGCCAGATATAGGTGATGGGGAAAAAGGCAGCAAATCACACTGCCATGTGTATACCTATGCAACAATCTTGCATGTTCTTTACATGTACCCCAAAACCTAAAACACAATAAAAAAATAATAAAATAAAGTTGTTTCACTTTGCTGTATGGACTTGCCTTTAATTTTTTCTTGCACGAAATCCAAGAAACCCTCTCTTGGGTTCTTGGATTGGGGCCCCTTTCCAGTAATAAAATGGAGTTAGTTGGCCCCTCTTTCCCCAGAGAGCAATCCTTACCCTCTCTTCTCCTCTGGACATGTGAAGGAAGAGTGTCTCTTGTGGTTCACTCAAAGTTGAATGTCTTTAAAAGTTCCAGCTCCCTAGGACTGGGACTGTGTCCAAGAAGGTGGCCAATCCAGATGAGAGATCCTCCTATTTTCCATGGGGCACAAGAGAAAGACTGACTATCTAGAGAGCAGCTGTGCGCTTCCCCTCTCTAGGAGGCCCCACATTCTCATATTTTCCTATTAACTTATTGGCTCAACTCGAGCTTAGGATCAGCTATTGGGTACTCTGTGCTTTTATTGCAAAATCAGCAAAGTCTAGAAGAATTCCACAGTTTTGGCATGGACCAGCTTCCCAGCTGTGCAGATCTCCTCTGATCCCATGAGGATCAATAAAGAGAGCAACTTACCCCTCTCTACTACTGTGATTGTCTCTGATTTTGCTCTCAGAATCTGATGAAAAAGGTAAACCCAAGACAGTGAAAATCAGCTTTGCCTCCAGGCCACGTTAAGTCAAACATCACTGTCTCTTCTGTTTCATCACAGAAATTACAATCAGCTCCAACTCCAAATCAGCTCACCAAACAAGTGTGTACAATACGTACCACAAAACAATCTGACTCTCTAGCCCAGATAGAGCAGCGTCATCCATTTTAAATGCACAAACTTGCTGCCATCCTATAAGCTTTCATGTGATGGCCCTTGTTGCTTCCACTGAAAAAGACAAAATCTTCCTGTCTTGGTATTTATTAGGGTGCTGGTCAACACAGGCAGGTTATCTGTGTCATCTATGACTTGTGAACATAAAACTCACTTGGGGGAAATCTCGCCACAAAGGGCAGGAGGTAGCACCAGGCAGTGGTAAGGGCTTTGGCTCCAGAGCCAGGCCACTTACTATCTAGAGGCCATATATTTAAAATTTTCATGCTTCAGTCAATTCATCTGTAAAAGGGGATTAGAACCGTACTCAGTCATAGGGTTTTTGTGAGGATGAAATAAGTTACTATGTGTATAGCACTTAAAATAGCACTTAGCATGCTGGAGGGGATGTGGAGAAATAGGAACACTCTTACACTGTTGGTGGGAGTGTAAATTAGTTCAACCATTGTGGAAGACAGTGTGGCGATTCCTCAAGGACCTAGAAATAGAAATTCCATTTGACCCAGCAATCCCATTACTGGGTATATATCCAAAGGATTATAAATCATTCTACTATAAGGACACATGCACACG
>PVKV010003050.1:96086-153047 GCA_004027835.1 Alouatta palliata | reverse complement strand
CTACGTTATCATAATTATTAAATGCCTTCCTCCTCCAAGACAGTGAAGACCTGTATGACAAAGACTGTCTTACGTATCTTTGTATCTAGGGTTTAGCCTGGAGCTTGGCACACAGCATGTGCTTCATAAGTGTTTTAAATGGATGAATGTAAGAGTTTTGGAAGACTGTCTAAATATCTTTTTTCCTTCATATGACTAGCCTATGGAATTAAAGTCCTAGGCACACAGAAATTGATTGCAAAGTTCTGATTGAGCTATTGGTTTAGCTATAATTTCTAGTCTAGTAATAAATAACTCTCAGGTGAGGGTCAGGGTAGAATAAGTTGAGAGGTCAGGGCAGGGAGGCCTCTAAAGGCTCCGGAGAAATGTGCTTCCCGTGAGCTGACCACTGCCTGCCCCAGTAGGGTTGACTTCTCCAGGTGGACCTAGGGGAGAGAAGTCATCCCTGCTAGAAAAGGCAGTGGTCACCTCACGGGAGGCATGGGGAGGTCTGCTGTTGTGCCTGAGTTCATGGACTGGGACGCAGGAGTCAGTATGTTTGTGTTTTTGTAGTTGTAGTTTTGGATCTTACCTCATCAGGAGGCAGGATTTTGAAAGGCTTCCACCGAGGCTAACTAGTGCTCACTGTGTTTCAGTTTCTGCCGAGAAGCACTGGCATGCATTCTCTCGCCTCATCCTCACTGCTCGGTAATGAGGTAGCTACCCATTTCATAGAGCAGGAGACCGAAGCTGAAAACGGCAAAACTACCTACCCCAGGTTCAGACATGATGCAGTGCAGCTGAGATCCAGATGCAGACCCCTGGACCCCAATCTTGGCCCTTCCACCATGTGCTACAGAAGTTGAGGGGATGGTCGGAGGGTTTCCTTGTAGCTCCACCCTGTGTGGTGTGACTCTGCCAGTCAGCACGTCTCTGGGCCTTTCTGAATCTTCCCATTTCTCTTGTCAAATAGGATCTATTTAAAAATGGTCCCTCCACATTCTGTGATCATGTGTTTTCTTTCCTGCTTTTGACTAAGCGAAGTCGCCGGAAAACCTATTTTATCACTTAAAAACATGATAAGAGAATAAAAAATAGTTTTAACAAAGTAACTTACGATCTAGAAATGGTCATACGGTTCAAGCAAGTGGATTGCAAAGTAAGAGGTAAATGCTAGCTTTAACTTGGCATTTATTCATCAATCTCTGAAAAATTCGTGACGGGTTCATTCATACATCTGACTACGGGCTTGCTTCTTGGGATACCCCAGTTTCTGTATTTGTAAATGTTAACAGTATAAACAATAATAAGTTTTAATCTACAAATTTGTGGAAAACATTTCTGCTGTTAAGTGACACCGTAATGAAATATGAATATTTGTTTGCATATCTTTTTGGCTGTTTTCCGTTGGGAATTTGCATAGTAATATAGAAGGATCTTGAAAACCATGGAGGAAGTCATGATTTGGTCCAAATTGATATCCAAGAGATTGCTCTATTTTGCCTTCCCCTCCTCTTTTGAGACAGGGCCTTGTTCTGTCACCAAGGCTGGACCGCAGTGGCATGATCATAGCTCACTGCAGTCTCAAACTCCTGGGCTCAAGGGATCCTCCCACTTCAGGCTTCCTGATATCCAAGAGATTTCAAAATCAAAACAATATGAAACGACTGAGTTTTCAGTTCCCACTCCCTGAAATGGGTTATGCCTTCGTTGTAACAATTTGTAACTGACACTTACTTGTGTGATTATTTGAATGAAGTCTGTCCTTGCCACTAGCACTTCAGGAGAGCAGGAGAGCCGTACCTGTTTGGCTTGTCATTGTATTTTTAATACTAAGCACATAATAGCACATACCATAATAGCAACAACAGTAATCATGCACAAGGGGCCGACCATGGTGGCTCACTCCTGTAATCCTAGCACTTTGGGAGGCCAAGGTGGGTGGATCACCTGAGGTCAGGAGTTTGAGACCAGCCTGGCCAATTTGGTGAAACCACATGTCTACTAAAAATAGAAAAATTGGTGTGGCGTGGTGGCGGGTGCCTGTAGTCCCAGCTACTTGGGAGACTGAGAAAGGAGAATTCCCTGAGCCCTGGAGGCAGAGTTTGCAGTGAGCTGAGATTGCACCACTGCACTTCAGCCTGGGCAACAGAGCAAGACTCTGGCTCAAAAAAAAAACAACACTGCACAAGGGATAAGTAATACTTCCTGGGCTTGTGCTTTATGTTTACCATCTCATTTAGTTAACCTTAATTTAATGTAACCTCTTGACAAATATTGGTTGAATGACTTGTATATAAATGAAAAATCAATTTTGAGTTTATACATCTGGTAGCTGTTTAGTGCTATGAAGGTTTGGGAGGCTGTTTATTATAGTAAAAGCTGGCAGACACTAAACCCAAAGTGATTCCACAAAACATGACTTTTTCGTGTGCGTCCAAAAAATACATTTTTCACTTTTTTGCATTCTTTTTAATTTGTGGGCTCCTAGAACAGACTTTAAGAAACAAAAGGCTAGAGACTCCCTAGCTACTTAAAAAAATAGAAGAGCAATGCTATTTTAACATTGGGTGTTAATTTTAATGAAGAAATCTTTCATGAGCAGCTTTCAACTCTAGTGGTGGGAGGTTGTCTTTCAAGAAAGTTTTAAGCTGACATCTGTGTTGCTGCTGCAGTAACCTCCACTTAATTTATTGTCATTTAGTGCAAAAATTGATGAGAACATAACCTTTGTAAGGTTTGTATGTTTTATTGCCTATAAAAGATAAAATACGGGGTAAAAGGAAGTAAAATAGTATTTTGTTAGGTCAGGGGATAGATTTATGTTTTAACTAACTGATAGAATAATCAGAGGGTCATAAAGATCAGAGTATCTGCCTCCTATCTCTTCTCTTTTTATGTGTGCATTCAACAAGCTTCTCTTTGTGGCTGTCAGACCCATGGGAGCTCACCCAAACACCAGGCCCCCTTTGTCCGAGGGTATTAACTCAGCTGTTTAGATCGAGAATACCAGGAGGCTTCTGTTGCGCACATTAAGCAATTGGGATAAGTCTAAATGAATCAGATACTTGACATGTGCAAATGGGATGTGTGTTCACAAGGGACTCTGGGGCTACATTGTGTCTTGAATGGACAGGCAAAAACAAAGTGTGTGAGTTATATTGAATTTTGCAGGAAACACACAAAGAGACCCTGGTCTTTGGGAATTGCCAGTGAGTGTGTTGTGGAGGATGATGCCGGGAAGGGCCAGCCTTGCCAGTTTCCTCAACACTCCATTCATAGCATAAAAAAAATGAGGGAAAGAAAAGACAATGAATTTCAAAGTGATGAGATTTTATAACCTAGGCTGGTAGTTCTCAAACCTTAGCACGCAGAGGAATCCCCTTGGTGCACTGGTTCAATCCCGGATTGCTGGGCCCAACCCCAGGGTTTCTGATTCAGCAGGTCTTGGGTGGGGCTTTAGAGTCTTTGATATGATTTGGCTGTGTCCCCACTGGAATCTCAACTTGAATCATATCTCCCAGAATTCCCATGTGTTATGGGCGGGACCTAGGGGGAGGTAATTGAATCATGGGGGCCAGTCTTTCCCATGCTATTCTTGTGATAGTGAGTAAGTCTTGAGATCTGATGGGTTTACCAGGGGTTTCTGCTTTTGTTTCTTAGTTTTTCTTGCCACCACCATGTAAGATGTGCCTTTGACCTCCTGCCATGATTCTAAGGGCTCCACAGCCATGTGGAACTGTGAGGCCAATTAAACCTCTTTTTGTTACCAGTTTTGTGTACGTCTTTATCAGCAGCATGAAAATGAACTAATACGGTTTGCATTTGTTTTAACACAGGATCTTGCTCTGTTATCCAGGCTAGAGTGCGGTGGTGCGGTCATGTCTTGGTGCAAACTCAAACTCCTGGGCTCAAGTGATCTCTCCTGCCTCAGCCTCCCAAGCAGCTAGGACTACAGGAGCGCACCACCAGGCCTGACTAAGTTTTCCGTATTTTTTGTAGAGATGGAGGTCTCACTGTTTCCCAGGCTGGTTTCTAACTCCTGGGCTCACTCCATCGTCCTGCTTGGCCTCCCAAAGTGTTAGGATTATAGGTGTGAGCCACTACGCTTCACCTGAGTTTGCATTTCTAACAAGCTCCCAGGTGATGCTGTGCTGCTGGTCTAGAGACTGTGCTTAGAGGACCACTGCTCTGGGTGCTCATTTATCCACGTCACAGGTGGGTGGACGTGCCCCAGAGTAATGCTGGAGTCCAGAAAAACATCTTCTTGCCTCAGAAGGGTGGGGCTGAGTGAGCTTGTAGGTAGTCAGGTGTGTTTCACATGCAAACAAGCCCGGGCTTGTTTCTAAGGTTAGGCAACTGCTTTAGTCTTTGGAGTTGGACTGTGGAATAAAACAGGCAAGTTAATTTATTTCTGTAAGTGTCCCGTTTGTTCTGTAGGATTTGCTCCTAAAGTAATCCACTTGCTTGGAGCTCCTGTAGGATGCCAGTCTGTTTTGCTGCTGTGTTCTGGATGCTAGGCCTGGTGCCACGCACTGGGCCCTGCTACATGATTTTCAGGACTCAGTGCAAACTGAAAATGCGTGGTTCCTTGTTCAACCATTGATATGCATCTGAAGACAGTGACAACAGGGTCCTGTGTGACCACACAGGTTGTGCCCCATGAAGCTGGCCCTGCTTATCACCTAGTAGACACTTAATAAGAGCGAGCAGTTTATTAGCTCTTTTCACCAGAGGATCATTGACCAAAGCTTAACCAAAAGGAATTTTGAAGGACCTCCTGGTGAGATTCCCTCTTTTTTTTTTTGTTGGAGGCAAGCGTGATCTCTGTAAGTACCTTCATCATTAACCTGGCACCTCTGCATGTGTTTGCCCATTTGCAGCACCCCTGGAAGGTGGGCAGTATGATCCCCACTTGGCACAGGGCTCAGCTGTGACTTGCCCGTAGTGATTTAGACCAGTTTTCTGACATTCAGTACTTAAAACATTTTTGATTTTTAATTGCCACATTTGTGTCTTAGAGAAGTTTAGTTACATGCTTAAAAACACACAGCCAGTAAATAATTGAACAAGAATTTGAACTCAACCTTCTAGATCCTAGTTGAACATTCTTTCTACTTCCAATCATGGAAGAAGTTTTGGGGAATGATGTCGTTTGACTCTGTGTCTGCACCCAGTCTCATCTTGAGTTGTACACCCGTAATTCCCAGGTGTTGTGGGTGGGACCCAGTGGGAGAGAATTGAGTGGTGGGAGGGGTTTCCCCCATACTTTTCTCGTGGTAGTGACTAAGTCTCATGAGATCTGATGGTTTGGTAAGAGGAAACCCCTTTCCGTTTGCTCTCATTCCCTTCTCTTGTTTGCTGCCATGTGAAATGTGCCTTTCACCTTCCACCAAGGTTGTGACGCCTCCCCAGCCAGGTGGAACTGTAAGTCCAATAAACCTCTCTCCTTTGTAAATAGCCCAGTTTCTGGTATGTCTTCATCAGCAGCATGAGAAATGGACTAATATATAGGGAAGATCATTGATTCTATTGGACAATATTTTTGATCTCTGAAGCTCAGTATTGATTCCAGTAAATCTAGTGACTTTTGACCTATTTCTTTCCCTGTATGCTCTTTAGTTGTGAGAACAGATGGCTTCTCAAATATGCCCTGTTCCCAGGAGACTCTGGCTCCTAATGTTTGACTACTGATGGCTTGGAAGCTTTTCCTGAGTTAGTCCCCCACTCCCAACATTCTTCTACACTGCAACTCAGTGTTTAAGTGAAAATACTTATTTCCTAGCACACTGAAAGTATCTTCTATTCCCCCATTGTCTTGATTTATCTGGATTCACCTGGTATTTTCTCTCTTGTTCTCTGTGGGTGTGAACATGTTGACCTCTGAGGGTGTGTAACCAGGCAAGCATGGTGATTATGATTAGAGGCTGGTTGACAGGCGATCTGTGTTCGAGTCCTGCTTCTACCTCTTACTTGCTGATTGTGGCCAAGTTTTGGACTTAACCACACTTGAGCTTTGTTTCCTGGTCTGTAAAATAGGAATAATGCAGTTAACAGAGACTTAGTTTAATCATCAAAGGGCATGACTTACGCAGAGTTCTTTGGTCACAGGATTACTGTGTTCTGGGCTGGCCCCAGACACAACTAGGTGGTGGGTGAAATTTATTTGGTTTGCTGTCCCATGCTTAATACCCACACCTCCCCCGCCCTGTAAATGCTGCTATGTTCCTTTTTCCTGAGATGCACCTGCTCTATAGTACGTGCAAGTTCTCAAACCCAAAAAATAGTGCTGCCACAATTGGCAGAAGTGGGAGATGTTTTGATGCAGGCTTTTTTTGAGGGAGTGGGGTGCCCGGTAAAAACAAAATTATCTTGTAGGTGACCACGGGTCCTGATAACACGAGGAAATGAATATGTGTGCAACTGTGTGTGTATATGCAAGTGTGTCGAGAACTCATGGGCCTCACATCGTTAGAACCTCCCTTCTTCCCCAACGTCCTCGATATTGCTGCACCCCAATTCTTCAAATATTTTATTGACTCTGGCTGGATAGGGATTGCAGGAAATCATTTTACTTTGATCTGCTCACTATAGCTTCTTAAGTTCCCAGTTTCTTTTATTAGTTCCCAGTATTTAGAGTAAATGCAAGATCTTTACCCAAAATCTCTACATAGTTTTTCACACCGTGTATTACCCAAGATCTCAGTATCTTTTTTTATACCCTATATCAGTCCATTCTCACATTGCTATAAAGAAATACCTGAGACTGGGTAATTTAAAAGGAAAGAGGTTTAACTGGCTCACAGTTCTGCAGGTTGTACAGAAAGCATGGTGACATCTGCTCTGGGAGGCCTCAGGGAGCTTTTACTCAAGGCGGAAGGCAAAGCAGGAGCAGGTAATCTCCTATGGTGACATGGTTTGGATTTGTGTCCTTGCCCAAATTTCATGCCAAATCATAAGCCCCAGTGTTGGAGCAGGGGCCTCGTCGGAGGTGATTGCATCATAGGGGCGGACTTGCCCCTTGCTGTTCTGATGCTAGGGAGTGCGTTCTCATGAGATCTGGTTGGTTAAAAGTGTGTGGTACCTCCCCTATCTCTCTCTTCCTCCTGCTCTGGCCATGTAAGACATGCTTCCTTCCTCTTCACCTTCCGCCATGATTGTAAGTTTCCTAAGCCTCCTCTGTCATGCTTCCTGTACAGCCTGCAGAACCATGAGCCAATAAAACCTCTTTTCTTTATAAATTATGTAGTCTCAGGTAGTTGTTTACAGTAATGTAAGAACGGACTCATATACATGGTGAAAGCAAGGGAGAGGGAGGTGCCACATAGTTTTAGATGAGCAAATCTCATGAGAACTCATGATTATGAGGACAGTGCTAAACCATTCATGGTGTTAAACCGTTCATGAGAAGTCCACCCCCATGATCTAGTCACCTCCCACCAGGCCCCTCCTCCAACACTGAAGATTACATTTTAACAAGTAATTTGAACAGGCACGTACATCTATACTATATCACACCCAAACTATTTTCATACAGCTAATATGTTAAACATCAAAAATGACATGAAGATAGGCATGTCTAATTCCAGCTGCCTTGTCCTGATGCTAGTGGGGGAAACGCTGGCTCAGGATCCTTGCGCCTTAGGTACCATGTTAGCAGCTGCTTGCTCCCTCCCCTCTGACCTCCTGTCCCCATGCAGCTGGTTTTACAGCCCTCTCCCTCCCTGCCCATCCTCCCACCCAGAAACAACCCACAGGGCTGGGAAACCATTCTGAGTCCTTATAACAGGGATGAGACACTTTATTTTTTTGGACGGGGGTGAGGTTGAATGAAAATAGCAACACTGCAAGTCCTAAATTGAGATCCACCATCGAAGCTTAACTGAAGGATTTACTCACTCCAAGTGCCCATGTGTTCTTCATACTTTTGTATTTATTAAAGATACAAGAAATCAAGCCTATAATTTGGTCAATATAATTTGACAACTTCATGAGAAAAACAGTCGTATTGTACCCAGTGAGAGTGCCACTTCTCTCCTGGTAACGATGAGGCTTGTGCCATCTCTTCTGTGGTTTGCTGCCCCATTCTCTGGTTGACCCTGGTGGTGAAGGATCACACCCATACTGAAGACGAGAGACAACCTAAGAAATGCACTGTTGGTGTGGGAGTTTGTCTCTCTTCACAGTGTACATAAAGAGGTAAACCAGCTGGTGTTTTCTTCTTTGTCCTTCTCTCCGCTCTGGGTATGGGCCAGTGAGCATCAGAAGGCTAGAAGTAGCTGTACAGCTTCAATGCTAACTGAGTCATTAGGTATGAACTTGGGCTTGTGATCTCTCTCCTACTTCCCCAGGATGGAGGAAAAACCCTCTTTATCAACATCTCTGCTCCTCCCTCTGAATGAACACTCTTGATCCAAACCCGATTCTTTAAAATCATCCTGGACACTTTCCTCTTCCTCACCTCCACATCCAACGACTCACTAAATATTGTTAATTGTACCTCAAGTCTCTCTAGGCTCTGTCCCTTCCTCGTCCCCACAGTCCCGGCCCTGGCTCAAGCTACTGTATTTCTCACGTGGACTGCAGTGGTCTCCTGTCAGTTCTTTCTGTTCTGGTCTTACTCTGGATTGTCACTTCTGCCCCAAACGCCTAGAACAGATCAAGCATTGCTGTGATGGATACAGTTCATTGCTTCCCAGAATCAAGTCCAAACTCTTCTTGTACGAAGAAATGCAATATTTTTACTAATCTTCCCTTGTCTACACCTCTAGTTGTATCTATCTACTGGCTTCTCAAGACAAGCTGGAAAACATTATTTTCACTTTGCCAATGTGGTATATTCCCATCATTTTCTGGGCCTTTGTGCAAGCCATTTCCTCATGTTTTTTTGACTGTGCTCTGTCTGGATAACTATTCTCAGCTCAAAGGTCACCTCCTGTTTGGATTCTTCCCTGACTGCTCAGGCATCATTGACTACTCCCTCCTTGTGACTTTCTATATAAAAATGTTATAGCACTGGCAACATTATATTGCACCCATTCTTAACAGGTGCTTGGAGGAAAGGATCCCACATACCATTATTATTACTATTATTGCAGTATTTGTATTTTGATTTTCACTTTGGCACATTTTAAACCTATTTTAAATATATTTTTATTATAGATATATACAAAAGATTGTTTAAATGTATATGTGCACTTTAAAAAAACGATGACCTCAAAATCAAAGATGTATGTGTCCATTACCCAGGCCTTAGACATAGGGGTTGGTTAATTCCCCCGATATTCCCCTTGTTCCTTTTTGATCTCTTCTGCCTCTCTACTCCCTACAGGTAATAACGATTATCCTGAATTTCATGTGAATTACTAACTTGATTTTCTTTACAGTTTTAAAAAATGCTACCTAAGTATATATCCCATGGCAATATAATGTTTAATTTGGTCTGGTTCTGAACTTTATATAAATGGAATTGTTTTGTTTGTATTCATTTATGACTTGGTTCTTTCTTTTCATTATTACATTTATGAAATTTATTCTATTGATATGTGTTGCTACGGTTCATTCATTTTTTTCATGGTTGTATAAATTTCACTTTGTGAACACATTATATTTTATTTACTGAATCTGCTGTTGACTTGTTTCTAGGTTTTGCAATTATGAACAAGGTTCCTGTGCACATTCTTACCCATAACTTCTGGCACACATGCAAGATTCACAGTATGACAGATAAAGCTGAAAATGAGACATCCAGGTAGAATTATCAGCAGGTTCCCCTTTAGGAGGCATTTCTAACTGTTTCCCAAAGTAGTTGGACCAGCAGCCATGTCTTTTTTGTTACGTTGGTATCACTAGCACCTAGGACAATGCATGGCCAAGCACAGTTGCCCCATAGATACCTACTACTGAATGAGAGTAGAACCACAAAGAGCATGTTGTGACGTTTGTCTGCAAATTATTCTGGGAAATAAAGTCAAAGCAAGCACTCTTTCCACCCCAACTGTAGCCTGTTGATTGGGCCTATAGGCTTGCTATAGAAAGATACATTTTAATAATAATAAAGACAGGAGTGATACAATGGTAATATCTTATATCACTTTAAAAAAGGATTCTTGGCAGACCCAGTTAAAACTATGGCTGAAGCAGGTAGAACCTTCAGAGCAAAATGGGTCCCAACTATCCTGTAAAAATGGATATTCTCTTCCCAAATGAGCCATTGAATTGTAATTATAGATTGCTGAGGGGCTAGATCTTGGGGAGCTAGGCTGCCTTAGCATGTGATTTTTTTGTCATTCTTCTTCTGGAGCTTGGAGTATATAGGTCTTTAACAGAGCAGAGCCTAATGCTGCTAGAATGGTTGTGAAAGATGACAAAATTACAGTGCTCCAAGAGAGACAGGGATGGACTTTGTGAGTGCCAAAGCACTGCTAAACCCTGTTCAAATGCAGGTTATAAATTTAGACGTGAATTTAATTACGTTCTTTGAAATACCGCTCCGTAAACCAGTACTTCAGGGATTCCCTGTCTTATCCTAGCCTTATTTAATAAACTGGTTCTTTAAAATACCTATTTATTTTGAAATAATTTTACATTCACAGAAGAGTTGCAAAGATACTATGGGGAATTTCTGTATATCCTTCACTCAACTTTCGCTAATGTTAACATCTTACATAACCATGGTACACTTCCCAAAGCTAAGCAGTTCCCATTGGCACAACACTCCTAACTATAGGCTTTGCTCTGATTTCATCAAGTTTTATACCAACATTCGTCGTCTTTCTAGAATTCAAACCAGAATACCATGCTGCAGAGACACAGCTGTTTTGTCGTCTTAGACTCCTCCAGCTGGCGACAGTTTCTCAGTCTCCTTGTTTTTCATGACCTTGGTCCGTTTAAAGGATATTGTTCAGGTATTTTGTAGAATGTCTCTCAATTTGGGTTTGTCAGATGTTTTCCCATAATAATACTGGTTTGGAAAGAAGACCACAGATGTGAGGTTCCCTTACCATGTCATGTGAGGGGATACAAAATAAGATGACTGTGATGTTACCCTCGATCGCTTGGTTAAGATGATGTGTGGCAGACCTCTCCACTATAAAACTACAAGTTTTCCCTTTCTGTACTTCATTCATTAGACTTGAGTCACTAAGACCAGCCTACACTAAAGCAGAAGGGAATTCAACTCCAGTTCCTGAAGTGAGGAATATCAGAGAATTTGTGGACATACATTAAAATCACTATAGCAATTAATATTTAGGGTAGCTGTTTTCAGGCTATGCATAGGTCCCTTTCCACCAATTTTTAAAAATAGGAGACAGAAGATAGAACATTCAGAACCTCAAGAACAGAAATGAGTCAAAATAAATTTTTGATAGAACTATTTTAATTTTTTACTGAAGGAGATAAGTGATATGATGGTAATATAGTAATTACTGTTTATTTTGAGGCCTTTCTTCATGCTCAAAAATTGAGCAGTTGAAACCCACACATAGATAAAGTAAGCTTCCCTCATAACCAAGTTCTGTGGATAACTTCCAGTGACTTCTCTTACGTAATAAGCATTGATGATATCTATTCACAATTTTGTTTTTCTAAGTTAGGACACTGAAATTTGACTGTATTTTTTCTAAATAAAGAAAATGGTCAAGAATACCCCCAATTTGCAATGCAAACTCTTCTAAGGGTTTCCTGGCATTAAAAAAAAAAAAGCAAACTATACACTATTAGCTTGTGAGTCTATACTAACTCCTAGCATTAATGTTGAGGATTAGTTCTGTTAAAATAATATTACAGAATTTTTGCCAAAATTTCCTAGAAAACCATTAAGTAATTTTTAGAAAATTAGTTTTCTTTGATTAAAATGTTGGGTTATATGTTTCTTATACCATTCTGTGTCTAAATCAGAGGTTCCTAACATGGGTTGTCTGAATTATCAGTCTGAATTCTTATTTGCTAGTCACAGAAACTTTGCTTCTTTAAACCCCAAAAATGAATCGGCCAAAAGGATATTGGGTAGGATTAGAGAATGACTTGGAGCCATCTATGCAGCCAGAAAGGGTTTCTCTAGTTTGGCTGCAGAACTGATGAATGAAAACATAGCAGCACTGATGCTTCAGTCAGATGAATCCTGGGCCATCCCTAGTTCTTTGGGTCACTGGCTTCTAGTTCTGGGTCTAGCTCAGATATAAAGCTTGATCTTTTCCTGTACCCTGACTGCAAGGGACACTGAGATAGTGAGCATCTCCTCCGATGGTGGAGAAGGCTGTTCATCAGGTGTGGAGCCACTCAAGAACAGTAAAAAGGGTTCAGATACGGGCAACTGAAATGAATGGCAGATGTTCACTACAGACCCCTTACAGATGGAACCCCTTAAGCTATACATTTCATTTGGTTCTCAAGCCATTCATTCAACATTCCACAAACATTCATGGAATACCTACTATGTGCCACGGGCTTTCTAAGTCTTTGGATTTCATCAGTGAACAAAACCAAAATCACTGTTTTTGTGGAGTTTCCATTCTGGCAGGAAAAGCCAATATATCATCTAGACTGGTACCTCAGAACCTCCAGTGAGCTCGTGAATTGGTAACAGCAGGTATTTATGGAAGCATCAGTGAATGTAGAGCTGAAACATAAACATTGGTTGAAAAGTCTCTAACAGGAGCAATTCGACCTGCACTGTTGAATAGAACTTTTGGCAATGATGGAGACACTCTATATCTGCACTGTCCAGTACGGTAGCTACTTGCCGCATGTGGTTACTGAGCACTTGAAATGTGGCTATTTCCTTGGTGCAACTGAGGAAGTGAATTTTAAGTTTTACTTAATTTATGTAAATTTGTGGAAAGTATGTAGTTACAGTGTTTAGTGGTTACTGTATCGGTCAGCACAGAGTTACATCCCCTGTTTATTCCCCGACTTGGAATGGCTGGATGATTGCCCCTCCCTCAGCATAACAGAGTTTCAGGGTGTTTTCTCTGAACTAAGTGGCACTATGAAGGTAAGAGGATGGGGATACCATACTGAAAAGAGGGGCATTACCTGAATTTGAGAACCGGGTCTTTTTCCAATTGACTTACCAAAATGCTGGCAGCCAGTTTCTGCTTTCACATAGGAGATTAGGAATTTAGTATCTGATGACTCTGACTAGTCCAGGAAAAAAAGACCCAGTATTAAAATTGGGGGTTGTCCTATAAAACATTCCAGTCAGATTACCTGAGGCAAGACCCAGAGTTGACAACTCAACTCGTATGTCAGAACTTCCAATCAGATTTTTAGTGCTGTAGGCTTAAATGTGAACAGACAGTTAAGGATCACTAGATTTGTGAGGATGTCTTCCATCTAAAAGGAAATAACCCAAGAAAAGAAACAAAACATAAATTTGAGAAAATAGAGATAAATCAGAGAGAAGGAAAAAATTAAAGTAATATAAGAGATGATTTTGCATTCACAAAGCAAGAATAGAATGCTATAATAAATAAGCAGAAGAACAAAAACTAGAAGTCTTGGGGGAAAAAGTGACACAAATCAGAAACTCCACATAAAATTTGGAAAATAAGATTGAGGAAGTCTTCAAGAAACTAGATAAAATCCGATGGCAAAGAAACGTAAACTGGATTAAAAATACAAGAAAATTTAGGTCAGATTAAGAAGTCTAACAGCTGAATAACACACATTCCTAAAATAGAGAATTCAGAAAATTATCAGATAAATTATTCAAGAATATTTCTTAGACTTGAAGGACATGAGTTTTCAGAATGAAAAAAACACCAAGTACCTAGCAAAGTGGATGAAAATAAATCCATACCAACTCAACTAATA
This sequence comes from Alouatta palliata, assembly GCA_004027835.1. Lineage (NCBI taxonomy): Eukaryota > Metazoa > Chordata > Mammalia > Primates > Atelidae > Alouatta > Alouatta palliata. Next base: position 139,250 of record PVKV010003050.1, on the reverse strand, counting down.
TGGTTTAGATCTGTGTCCCCACCCAAATGTTATGTTGAAATGTAATCCTCAGTGTTGGAGGTGGAACCTGGTGGGAGATAACTGAATCATGGGGGCAGTTTCTGATGGTTTAGCACTGCCCTCCTAGTGCTGTTCTTGTGACAATTCTCAGAGTTCGGGTTACTTTTAAAAGTTTGTGGTGCCTTCCCTTTCTCTTTCTCCTGCTCTGGCCATGTAAGACGGACCTGCTTCCCCTTTGCCTTCTGCATGATTGTCAGTTTCCTGTTTCCCTAGAAACAGATGTTGCCGTACTTCCTTTATAGCCTTTGGAACAAAGAGCCAATCAAACCTCTTTTCTTATAAATTACCCAGTCTCAGGTATTTCTTTATAGCAATGTGAGAATAGACTAATACATCACCTGTTGATAATATTTGAGCAGTGAGGACAAAGGAAAGGTCCTAAAAGTTTCCAGAGAGCTGAAGGGAAGACTGTATTAAAAAAATTAGAAATACGAGTCACTTTGGACATTGTATGTGCTCTCCAACCTAGAATTTGATACCCAGCCAAAATATCAACTAAGTATAAGGGTTGAATAACCTTTTTTTCAGACATATATAGCCTCAAATATTTTACCTCTCCTGTAGATTTTTTTCATAAAAAAATTGAAAGAAGTGTTCTATGAAAACAATAAATAATGATTGTGATAGTTAATACTGTCAACTTGATTGGATTGAAGCATGCAAAGTATTAATTCTGGGTGTGTCTGTGAGGGTGTTGCCAAAGGAGATTAACATTTGAGTCAGTGGGCTGGAAAACACAGACCCACCCTTAATCTGAGTGGGCACCATTTAATCAGTTGTCAGCACAGCTAGAATACAAAGCAGACAGGAAAATGTGAAAAGACTAGGCTGGCCTAGCCTCCCAGTCTGTATCTCTCTCCTGGGCTGGAACCCTTCCTGCCCTCAAACATCAGACTCCAAGTTCTTCAGTTTTGGGACTCAGACTGGCTTTCCTTGCTCCTAAGCTTACAGATGGCCTATGGTGGGATCTTGCAATCACATGAGTTAATACTTAATAAACTGTCTTATATTACTCCCTGTATTCCCTCTAGAGAACCCTGATCAATACAGTTATGAAGATTTAGCATTTCAGAAAAAGGGAATTTATTATAAGAGTGTTGTGAAGACATTTTTCAGGATGATGGTAAAGGGAGATTTCTGGATGAATCTGTGTAACAAACAGACCAAGAGGGCAACCAGAAGATTGGAGCAGGTCAGAGAGTTCAGAAAGAGGTAAGTCCAAAAGAGAGAACTGGTGATGTCTGAGTATATTGAAAGGAAATTAGGTAACAGGAAAGAGTCTGAAGATGATGTACTGAGAGTTCATAAAAAAAACCAAAGCAAACCAGAAAACAAAGCAAAACAAGAAAACCAGATAAGTATGAACCCTGGAGAAAACGAAAAGCATAAGAAATAAAAAAAAATTATTATGATATCTTGCATGGCTAAGCCAAATATAGCATTCCCACAATCATAATGTAAACACTGAATAATGATAACACCAAAATTACAATAAAAATGTTGGGGGAATAGAGGCATGGAATGTATGCTCATATATGGTGTGTGTGTGTTGGGAAATAGAGCTAAATACATGTTTTCAGTAGGAAAAACCAATAGGTTAATGTCTAAAAATAACTCAAAAAAGTAACTTTTTACTTGCTATTAGAAATATGATGGTGTTGTATTATTATTTTTTTCTAATTTGGTCCTGAGGTATCTCTGATGAGAGTGACTATAAACTCTAGCCTTGCCCTAATGGGGCTCTAGGGATTTGGTCATGGATGTATACAGAGTTCCTTTTAAGGGATACTGCCTTATCCTGGCAATGACATAATGCACAAGTGTCCCATGACCCAGGTCCCTCTCATGGAAAACTTCTTTACACTGGTAGATGTCACTGTAAATATTCCTGGTGGCTTTTTGACCTATGTCCAGTTTATTCCTACCAAGATAGCCATTCTTTAGAAGAGCCCTAACTGGGTAAGAAGCTCAGCTGTTCAGTTACATGAGACCTAGAAGAGGCAGCAGAACAAAACACATAACAGGCAGTTTATTACTTACAGATCCCAGAGAGAAGAAGGACACATCCATAGTGGGGCCAGTGGGTAGCAGGAGAACTGAAGAGGCATCCAGGACACTCAAGGTCAACTAGCATGTGGGGAGCAAAACAAAGAGCAAGAGATCTGTGGACCAAAGCCTGTAGTGGGGTTCAGGGTGTTATCCAGATTGATTTCTCTTGAAGAGTTCCAACTGGTGTGTTTACAGCAAACCAGCACAAATTTCCTGGGGTCACATTATGACTGAAAACTGGTCCCTGTGGCATGTCTTTGTAGTCATGTGGGATGTGAGGGTCAGTGGAGCAAGTCAAGTAGATTATATCTGGCTGTGCCATAGGGAGGTGGTCACCAGGAGGTGGTGGTATGAGGGAGATACTTGGATCAACCACACTGAAGTATTGGGAAGAGGCAGAGAAGTGGAAACTGTGTCAAGGGTGACTAAGCCCTGTCTCTGGTGTGAGAATGTCTGACTTACATTCAAAAGGATGCTAAAGTTGGCCACAATGGCTCACGCCTGTAATCCCAGCACGTTGGGAGGCCAAGGTGGGCAGATCGCTTGAGGCCAGTTCAAGACCAGCCTAACCAACATAGTGAAATCCTGTCTCTACTAAAAAGACAAAGAATAAGCTTGGCATGGTGGTGCACACCTGTAATCCCCGCTACTTGGGAGGCTCAGGCCTGAAAATTGCTTGAATCCAGAAGGCTGGAGTTGCAGTGAGCCAAGATGGTGCCACTGTACTTCAGCCTGGGAGACAGAGCAAGACTGCGTCTCAAAAAAAGAAAAGAAAAAGGCTGGGTGTGGTGGCTCACCCTGTAATCCCAGCACTGTGGGAGGCCGAGGTTGGTAGATCACTTGAAATAGGAGTTGGACAGCAGCCTGGCCAACATGGTGAAACGTCCTATCTACTAAAAATAAAAAAATTGGCTGGGCATAGTGGTGCATGCCTGTAATCCCAGCTACTTGGGAGGCTGAGGCAGGAGAATAACTTGAACCTGGGAGACAGAGGTTGCACTGAGCTGAGACTGTGCCTTTGCACTCCAGCTTAGATGACAGAGCAAGACTCCCTCTCAAAACTTAACGCATTAGAAAATAGAAAACAAAATGGATGCTGAGGGAACATAAAATTATAAGAGTTCACTTCAAGAAGTAAATACCAAAATAAATAGGTAAAAGTCCTTACTGGAGTGGAGGGAAGGTTGCTGGTGAACAACTGTTTTCCATTATAAGTAGCCCTTGTAGAACTATATGACTTTTTAAACTGGTTGCGTATATAATTTCAATTAAGGTAAAAACAAACACAACCAAAATACAATAGAAATGACGTATCATTAACTGGGATGGCAAGCTTTCTTAATTTCTGAACAGTTGTTTGGGGAAAGATGAAAACTACTTTCAGAAGACAGATTCCCACCTTCACTTTTCTGAGCTCATAGAAGTAAACTAGTTTGTTGCTGCAAATATCTGAAATAATAAAAATTCGTATGGCCTTGTATAGCGTTTTTTCCCCCAAAAGTAATGTGAAGAATATATGTTTAGTTTACCCAGGCCCCTTTCTTGCCTTCTGCTGGTAACAGCACATCTTACCTTAGGAAAACAGCTTTGTGTTGATTTCAGCCAATACTGGTGGGAGCTTCTTGGTTCTCTTTCCTGGGCAACAGAGATGGACACATGACTGACTTAGAGCCAATCATCATTTACTCTCCTCTGGTCACATGGCTGGCCCAGGAATGGACACATGACTCACAGGAGACCAATTAGGATCCCTCCTTTTTCTAATTGAAACTGCTGGAAAAGATCAGGTTTTTTGTTTTTGTTGCTGTTATTTTTAACTCTTGTTCATGTGGCTAGAGAGAGATAAGCCTAGACCACCTGCAGCCATATTTCAATATGTGATGTCAATTGCTCAAAGAAATTGAGGCAAATATTTAGACAAATACAAAGAAGAGAAAGGGGGGATTGCAGGGAGAATGACCTTAGCTCACCCTGAATGTAGTTTTATCCTTGTCCGTTTTATAGTTTGAATTCAAAAACGAGCAAATCCGTCCCCACTTTTCTGATAAAACTGGAGTTTTTGTCACTTGAAATAAAAGGGGTCAAACTAATCCTAGTAGTCAGCATGTTTTGTATTATTAGGCAAGAAAAAGTTTTCCATATTCAAGAAGATGGCATGCAGACATGTCCTTTTCTTTCTTTTCAGTTTTTATTGATACATAATAATTATATCTGTGAGGTACATGTGATATTTGATACATAAATACAATGTCTAATGATCAGATCTTAAGATTTTTTTTTAAACAATAGGGATTACAATATTGAAACGAAATGTCTTTCAGATAAGATTGAAAAGGAAGTGATGGTTTGAGGCTGGACACGGATGCTCTTTGTCAACCCCAGCAATAAGAATGCTTAGTTTTGTTTGTGCTAACCTAAATTGGATTGAATTCAAAATGCCAACTTATGCATTTTATAGTCAATAAAAAATTACACTTAGAGTTAAAAACCACGTTTAGGGTTTAGTGATCTTTGGGACACTGTTAGATTGGTACTTGGAGAAATTCAGAATAAGTATAATGTATGGTTTATGCTCCCAGGTAGCTTCCGGTCAGTCAGTTAGGGAGAGATGATATAAACTTGCAAACATTCATCATATATCATAAGATCTGTAGGCAGTCCCCCAAAGAAGTGAGCTGTTTAGTCTAGAATTTGTTTGCTAGTCTCCTCTATATAGACCAAGCATTCCCCCCAACTCATCTTTTTCTTTCTTCTTTGCCTGGGCTTAAACCTGGGCATGAGGCCAAGGACCTCATCTATGAATGGGATTAGAGCAGCTAGCCAGCTTTTTTCACGTTAGCTTGTAAACGAACACCCTTGGTACAGACACGGGGCCAAGGAACTCTAATGGTTTGTTAGGAAGAAAGTGAAAAGCTCAGCTCTTCCTTGGGCCAGAAGTGCTGAGCCTGCAGGATGCTCCGCGAATGTAAGAAACTGCTTTGCAATGGCTTGACTCCTCCAGGATGGCCCTGCTCCCATCAGATGCTTTTCCTGTTCCTACAGGCAGGCATCGCCCAGAGGATGAGGGGATGGCAAGGTGCCAGCCGTAAATAATGAATAGCACCCTCATTTACATTCTTTTTTAGTGGCGCCTGTTTGCACACAGCATTGCAGGAATCTAGAGCCTGAGGAAATATGAGTTGGAGCCGGCTCAGGCTCCCTCCCTCCAGTGTGCCTAGCTCAGGAAAAGGCAGAGCTCTTCCCGTCAGACCATCTGGCTCTCGTGCATGTGCTTATTAGTAACAGTGAAGGTGGGTCTGTTAGCCTGGGACAGCATCTCCGAGGCAGATGCTGAGTTCATGTGTAAAATATGGCTTCCAGCCAAAGCACTAATCACGATCGCCTCGGAAGTGGTTCCAGTCGTCTGAATGAGGCGGCTCCGGCTCTTATGTTGTTTGTACAAGCTGGTAGTTAGAGGTGTTGTGTACAAGATATTTGTAGTCATAATTTCTCCAAACAGGTTAAGGCAAACATGAGAATCAGCATATTAATGTGCTATGTTTCAAATTAGAATTATAAACACACTTTCCTCATTGGAGGCCTAATCTGCTAAGAAGAGGCCAGATGTTTAATGATGAAACCATTATTCAGGAGGACCTATCAAAGTAAAACAAATTGTTGTTGTTTAAGTGGAGAGAAAACCCTGCTTTTTACAAGGAAGCTTGGAAAAACTGCTTAGAGAGGATCGTTTCTTATACTGAATTTCCATGTACCCTTTGCTGCTACTCGAGAGCAAGGGTTTCTTACCAGAAACGTCATTCAGGCAAATGGGAATCTGGTCTTCCTAGGACAAAATTACAGGCCAGGACAGCTCATTTCCCTGTTCACAACTGGTAGCTGATACACTGGTGTAGTCAAATGGGAACATGTTGGTCTAGGAGGTTTTTGATGTTAACTTTTGAGAGAGGGTCTCGCTGTATGACTGAGGCTGGAGTGCAGTGGCACTGTCTTGGCTCACTGCGACATCTGCCTCCTGGGTGCAAGTGATCCTCCCACCTCAGCCTCCCGAGTAGCTGGGATTATAGGCATGCCCCACCATACCTGACTAATTTTTTTGTATTTTTTTTTTTTTTTTTTTGGTAGAGATGAGGTTTTGCCATGTGGCCCATGCTGGTCCACTTGGGCCCAAGTGATCCTCCACCTTGGCCTCCCAAAGTGCTGAGACTACAAGGTGTGAGCCACTGCGCCTGGTCTGATGTTAACTTTTGATGTTAATTTCCCTTACTCTCTTTGTATTGTTTCTGAGGGAAGAATTGGGAAGCAGTATTCAGTGACGATTGATGTTTGCCCTTCCTTTGCCTTCTGAGCGGCTTCATGTAGAACTGGCTCCCACGTTCCAGCTGCTCAACTGTTAATCATTCCCTTAGCCCCTTATTGTGTTTAAGGAAGTGCAACTCCATGCCTGTTGTATCTGTCTGTGATTGTAGCTTTCTTCTCTTTTCTCCCTCCTTCCCCTCCATGTTCCACTCCACATCCTCATCTTTCTCTGCCTTCCCATTCCCATTTCCTTCTCCTTTCCTTCTTCCTCCTTTCCTATAGAAAATAAATCTTCGGGAATATATCCAATTGCTACCTTGAACCAGAGAGCGCACAAAAAGCAGGAAGAAGCACAAAGATGGACATTGAAGATAGTTTTTGAAAGCTTGATGTGATCACAGATTTTGCTGTAAATATTCAACATATTCTCACTACTATTTTTGAGAGTTTCTGTTTATTCATTTTCACAAAGCTTTTCTTGCTGCTGGTAGGATTTTTTGGACTCACTCCTTTTAGAGTACATGAGGCTGTTTGCTAGCAAATTAATGGAGGCCTTTTTGACTTACACACATTTTTAGTAATTAAAATGATGAGAGAAATAGCATCTTGAAGAAGTTAAAATCCATGGGGGTCTGGAGACTTCCCTTTTGCTGGGTTCTAGAATTTGTGAGCTATCAAGTTCTCAAAGAATCCAGGGAAGTCAGCACCTCACCTGAAGTTTTTCCACAAAACTGGAGAATGCACATGGCATCAAGGGCTCATCACTTATGTATTATAAGGGACCAAGAAAGAAATCGGCTGGGCTTGATGTCTCACACCTGTAATCCTAGCAATTTGGGAGGCTGTAATGGGAGGATCCCTTGAGTCTAGGAGTTTGAGACCAACCTTGGCAACCTAGCAAGACCTGATCTCTACTAAAAATAAAAAATCAGCTGGGTGTGGTAGTGCTCACCTGTAGCTCAGCTACTTAGGAGTCTGAGGTGGGAAGGTTACATGAGCCACGGAGGTTGAGGCTGAGTGAGCCATGATCACACCACTGCACTCAGCCTGGAAAACAGAGTAAGATCCTGTTTGAAAAAAAAATAAATTATTCCATAAAGATGAGAACTTGGTCTGTCATTGAAGGTATCTTTCACATGTAATCCTTTTGCATAATTGCACACTACCGTTGTCTCTCTTTGACCTCCAGTACCCCTCCCGGGGTTTTAAGCTAAATATTCTCATTAACTTGAATCATTCCTCACATGACAGGGCTTGAGTCTCTTCACTATTGTGGTCACTTGCTTCAAACAAGTTATCGCTCATTTTTCTAGCCACAGCTCCTAGAAGTAAAAGTAGAATCCAAGCAACAGTGACTGTGGAGTGGGTTCTGACTTGTGTAGAGCACAGTAGCTGTTAATGAGGTCTAAGTCACATTATCTACGTTGCACTGGTGAGGAATACTGGGTTTTTTTGTTGACTAAATCTGTCTATTTTTAATTTTTTTTTTTGAAACAGAGTTTCCCTCTGTCACCCAGGCTAGAGTATAGTGACATGATGTTAGCTCACAGTAGCTCTGCCTCCCAGGTTAAAGCACTTCTCCTGCCTCAGCCTCCCAAATAACTGGGACTACAGGCACGTGCCACTATGCCTGGCTAATTTTTGTATTTTTAGTAGAGGCAGGGTTACACCATGTTATCCAGGCCGGTCTCAAACTCCCAACTTCAGGTGATCTGCCCTCATCAGCCTCCCAAAGTGTTAAGATTACAGGCATCAGCCACTGTGCCCAGTCCTCTGTTTTTCTTTTAAAAGGATGAACTTAATACTTCTATAACTTCTATAATTTTTTCTACCAAAGTGATATGGTTCAGTTGTGTCACCATTCAAATCTCAACTGAATTGTACCTCCCAGAATTCCCATGTGTTGTGGGAGGGACCTGACGGGGGGAGGGGTAATTGAATAATGGGGATCTAGTGCTATTCTTGTGATAGTAAGTCTCATGAGATCTGATGGGTTTATCAAGGGTTTCTGCTTTTGCTTCACTCTCATTTTTCCTTGCTGCCGCCACGTAAGAAGTGCCTTTCACCTCCTGTCATGATTCCGAGGCCTCCCAAGATGTGTGGAACTGTAAGTCAAATTAAACCACTTTTTTTTCTTCCCAGTCTTGGGTATGTCTTTATTAGTAGTGTGAAAATGGACTAATAAAGTAAATTGATACCAGTAGTAGGGTGTTGCTGAAGAGATACCCAAAAATATGGAAACAACTTTGGAACTGGTAACAGGCTGAGATTGGAACGGTTAGGAGGGCTCAGAAGAAGATAGGAAAATGTGGGAAAGTTTGGAACCTCCTAGAGATTAGTTGACTGTCTTTGACAAAAATGCTGATGGTGATATGAACAATAAAGTCCAGGCTAAGGAAGTCTCAGGTGGAGATAAGGAGCTTGCTGGGAACTGGAGCAAAGGTGACTCTTGGTACAGTTCAGCAAGGAGACTGGCAGCATTTTGCTGCCCTAGAGATTTGTGGAACTTTGAACTTAAGGAAGATGATTTCGGGTATCTGAGGGAAGAAATTTCTAAGCAGAAAGCACTCAAGAGGTGACTTGGGTACTGTTAAAAGCATTTCATTTTGAAAGGGAAACCGCGCATAGAAGTTCAGAAAATTGGAACCTGCTGATGCGGTAGAAAAGAAAAACCCATTTTTAGAGGAGAAATTCAAGCCAGCTGCAGAAATTTGCATACGTATCAAGGGGCCTAATGTTAATCCCCAAGACCATGGGGAAAATGTCTCCAGGCCGTGTTAGAGACCGTCACAGAAGCCTCTCTCATCGCAGGCCTAGAGGCCCTGGAGGAAAAAGGTGGTTTTGTGGGCTGGGCCCAGGGTCCCTGTGCTGAATGAAGCTTAGGGACTTGGTGCCCTGTGTCCCAGCTGCTTCAGCCTTGGCTGAAAGGGGCTAACATACAGCTCGGGTTATGGCTTCAGAAGGTGGAAGCCCCAAGCGTTTGCAGTTTCCACACAGTGTTGAGCCTGTGGATACACAGAAATCAAGAACTGAGGTTTGGGAACCTCTGCCTAGATTTCAGAAGATGTATGGAAATGCCTGGATGCCCAGGCAAAAGTTAGCTGCAACGGTGGGGCCCTCATGGAGAAACTCTGATAGGGCAGTGTGGAACGGAAATGTGGGGTTGGAGCCCCCACACAGAGTCCCTACTGGGGCACTGCCTAGTGGAGCTGTGAGCTGAGGGCCACCATCCTCCAGACCTCAGAATGGTAAATTCACCAACAGCTTGCACTGTGCACCTGGAAAATCTGCAGACACTCAACACCAGCCCATGAAAGCAGGTGAGAGGGAGGCTGTTCCCTGAAAAAACACAGGGCAGATCTGCCCAAGACATGGGAACTCACCTCTTGCATCAGCATGACCTGGATGTGAGATCTGGAGTCAAAGGATGTCATTTTGGAGCTTTAAAATTTGACTGCCCTGCTGCATTTTGAACTTGCATGGGCCTGGCAACCCCTTTGTTTTGGCCAATTTCTCCCATTTTGAATGGCTATATTTACCTGTACCTCCATTGTAACTAGGAAGTAACTAGCATGTTTTTGATTTTACAGGCTCATATGTAGAAGGAACTTGCCTTGTCTCATGTGAGACTTTGGACTGTGAACTCTTGGGTTAATGCTGGAATGAGTTAATACTTTGGGGGACTGTTGGGAAGGTATGATTGGTTTTGAAATGTGAGGACATGAGATTTGGAGGGGGCGGGGGTGACTCAAATGGTTTAGCTGTGTCCCCTTCAAATCTCAACCAAATTGTACCTCCAACAATTCCCACATGTTGTGGGAGGGAGCTGGGGGAGGCAATTGAATCATGGCGCTGGTCTTTCCAGTGGTATTCTTGTGATGGCGAATACGTTCCATGAGATCTGATGGGTTTATCAGGGATTTCCGTATCTGCTTCTCTCTTATTTTCTCTTGCCATCACTGTGTAAGAAGTGCCCCCTTTTTTTTTTTTAAAGAAACACAAAGAAATATTTATTTATTTATTTATTATTATTATTATTTTTTAAGATGGGGTTTCACCATGTTGGTCAGGCTGGTCTTGAACTCCCGACCTCAGGTGATTCACCCGCCTTGGCCTCCAAAGTGCTTGGATTACAGGCATGAGCCACCACGCCCGGCCAAGAAGTGCCTTTTGCATCCTGGCATGATTCTGAGGCCTCCTCAGCCATGTGGAACTGTAAGTACAGTTAAAACTCTTTCTTTCCAGTCTTGAGTTTGTCTTTATCAGCTGCATGAAATGGACTACTACACAAAGTAAAGATGTTTATGTTTATCGTAGCTAATTTAAATCTTATTTAATACCTGCAGCTTATCATTCTAACTCTCAAAGACAGCTTTTGGTTTCATCCGTATTGCACTTTGTTGTTGGGCCCATGGAAATGGCCTCCTTTGTTTAATGGTTTGAGTTTTTTCGGGGAGGGAAATCCTAGATTTCTGTAAGCTCAAGAGACTAATGGAGGGTTTATTAGAAAGGAGAAGAGCGAGCCTGGTGAGCACACTTGTTCACATGGCACAGATACTCCCAGTTTAACAACAGAGTGAAACGGGAATAGGGAAACAGGTAAACACAATGACTGAGCAACTGTGACCCGTAAATCTGGAGACATCATGAAAACTTGAAAACAATCTAGCTATTCAAAACACAGAACACAGTCACAAGCACTGAATTTAAATTGTCAAGCATTAGAGCAGTTATGTAAAACTTAATACTGTCCCCGAGGGGCTGTTATAAGATCAAATGAGATCATATATGAGAAGGACCTTAGCATGAAGCTATAAACTTAGAAGGGAAATCATAAAAATATGTCTCGTAGGAATGCCGCCTTCTTGGCTTATCTCTGTATCTTGACTTAGGGCTTCATCTTTTTGTTTTTATTCTTGTAGGTATTGCGTCCAGTCCTTTAGCACTCTTCACTTACCACATTTCTCATGTCTAATCTACCATTTTGTGAACAAACTCATGTTTATGCTCTGCCTACTCATCATGGTTTCACAGCCTTTGATAGTTCTGCCTTTTATTCTCTGTCTTCCCAGACTGAAGGTCCTAAGATTTAGGCCAGCAAACTCCCTGTCTCCTTCCTCACTCCAGTGCCCTTCTCTAGACTTTTCCTAGCTCTCTGCTTTTCTTTCTTTCTTTTTTTCTTTTTTTTTTTTTTTGAGATGGAGTCTCACTCAGTTGCCTAGGCTGGAGTGCAGTGGCATGATCTCGGCTCACTGCAACCTCTGTCTCCTGGGTTCAAGTGATTTCCTGCCTCAGCCTCCTGCATTGCTGGAGTGACAGGTGTACACCACCATGCCCAGCTAATTTTTGTATTTTTAGTAGAGACAGGGTTTCACCATGTTGGTCAGGCTGGTCTTGAACTCCTGACTTCGTGATCCACCCATTTTAGCCTCCCAAAGTGTTGGGATTATAGGTGTTAGCCACCACACCCTGCTGCTCTCTGCTTTTCTTGAAGGAGTATTTCTTCTAAGACTTGGCAAGTGTCACCCTAGGCTCCCTGTCCTCCTAGGTGTCTGAGACTTAGTTTTTTCATCTGTAAAATGGGACATGAAGTCAATAATGCCATAAGAAGACATGATGAGCTTTGGCGTGTTGATGAATATGAGTTGCCTAAAGTAGTGCCTTGCATGGAGTTGCTCAAAGATGTCATGGTTAAAACAATCTCAAGTTTCTTTTTGTAGTTTGACTTAGAAGCAATTCATGTGAATTGTGCAAGCCTCTGAAATGTTCACACTGTAGATTTCTGATAAGGAACGCAAGAATGGTTTTTGTAATGGCTAATGGGTTAACCCATTCTGGCCTCATGGTAACATGTCATGTGTGTGGAGGATTGTGCAAGAGGAAGCCCTGATGAAGCAGCCATTCTGTCCTGCTCCCCTGCAAACCATCACTGTGGTGGCTGACAGCTTCTGGGACCAGGACTGGTGGGTTCCACAGACCTTACAGGAACATACCTCTGAAAATGTTCATCTCTATGTCACCAATGAGTCTGTCTACCAGTAACAAAAGTGATGATGATGATGATGATGATGATGATAATGACTTATATTATTGAGCCACCTACTATGTGGCAGGTCCTGTACTAGGTCCTGAGGACAAAAGGATGAACAGGTCAGTCATAGATTAGAGACAGTCTACATAGAACTCCTACCTCAGTGCCTGGCACAAAGTAAGAGTTGAGTACATCTTTGAGGGGAAAAACAAGTGATGCTCAGAGAGTTTCAGTGACCTCCAAGAAGGTCTTCTGGATTATAGAAATAAATAGTATCTTTGTATGGGACTCCAAATACACCCAACTCCATACCTGATCCAGCTCCTTGATGAGTGACATAGCTCTGAGATTCTGTTGCCTTTGGGGCCTATCCAGTTCAAACAATCTTATACAAACCTGACTTTGGGTTCGTCCCTCGTTGGTCCCTTCAAGCTTCTTGGTTTGGTACATGGTTCCATGGAGCTGGTGTCTAGACAAAAGCTAGAAACTTGTGTATAGAAAAGAAATGGCTAGGGTGGTAGCGTTCTTGGTTTTCCTGGACAGTTTTTCCAAATGTAAGCGCTAGGCAGCCCATAGGAAGACAATTTCCATTTTTCCTAATTACTGAATTCCAACAAATGGATCTTAACTGTTAAGCAAATTAGCTGTTTTAAAATTGCTTTCAAAATATATATGTTAGTCAACAAACTAGTCTTGGCTCTATCTCTTCTTAGCTGGTATACCAACAGTACTACCATTGTAGTCTCTGTGTGTGTGGGTGTGTGTGTATGTAGGTGAAGTACTGTGTATTTATTTGATGAATACTCTTAATTAGCTTAATTCATGCTTGTGCAGTCCTTTGTGGCTTTAATTTCAAAGTTTCAAATGACATTGTTGGCGAATATGTTAGGTATATTAACTCTTTTTACCTCTTAGGGGTCTATTTGTCAAATTACCTATTTCACTACACCTGATAACCTTTGGGTCCTATGGAAGTTAATGCCCTCTTTGAAAATGAGCAACTTTATTCCTGAGCCTTCCACATTAGAAGGATCATCTCCAATTTTTTTGAATTACTTAAGGATGTGAAAAATATCTTTATTTTCTATTTGATGACACTTCTAGGTAATGTGAGGAATTACAGAATAATACTTTAGCTTGGAAAGGATTTTACTCCAAAATAAAATCAAGTCAGATTCTCAGCTGTTGCTTGTTAAGTGCCAGTTTGACATTCGAAATGATCTGAACTTCCTGATTTGGAGAACCCAAAGTCAACCAGCAGCAATAACTTTCATCCACTCAAAACCCATTTGGTCATGACTGTTAAGAAGCTCATTTTGTTTGGGAGGATTGGATGTGAGCAATTGGGGATGAAAACATAAAACCTAATGATGGAGTATTCTCTGTGCACCTTCAAGGTCCAAATTTATGTTCACTTTAAAATAAACACACTTACTTTTGCCTCTTAGGAAATTTAAGAGAGAATGTTGAGAAATGATGGACGTAAGATTTAGAAATATTCTTTCGATCTTAGCAGCAGCATTGTGTATTGGCCAATGCACTACCATGGGGTGTAGGAGTTGGTTCCTGGCTCTACTCTTTGAGGTGGCATGACCTTGGGCAAGTTGCTCAACCTTTCTCAGCCTCGGTCTTCTCAACCATCAAGTGAAGCTGGAACTTGTACCTTTGTTGGAAGGCCAGTGTGGGAATTAAGTGAGCTGCTGATGTAGAAAGCAGTTCTTAGGAAACCTTCAAGGTGGAAGGCAGATTTACTGTGAAATTTATGAAACTTAAATTTCAGGACTCCTGGCTTGTGCACACCTCTTTTTAAAAACATTCTGTTTTGTAGTTACATTCTGTTTTGTAGTTAGTTTTTTTTTTTTTTTTGAGATGGAGAATCACTCCATCACCCATGCTGGAGTGCAGTGGCGCCATCTCAGCTCACTGCAACCTCCACTTCTCAGGTTCAAGCAATTCTCCTGCCTCAGCCTCCGGAGTAGCTGGGATTACAGGCATGTCCCACCATACCTGGCTAATTTTTTGTATCTGTAGTAGAGATGGGGTTTCACCATGTTGGCCAGACTCGTCTCAAACTCCTGACCTGGTGATTCACCCACCTCAGCCTACCAAAGTGCTGGGATTACAGGCATGAGCCACCACAACTGGCCCTTTGGTAGAAATTGGGTTTTGCCATGTTGCCCAGTCTGGTCTTAGACTCCTGAGCTAAAGTGATCCACCCACCTTGGTCTCCCAAACTGCTGGGATTACAGTGAATTTTGTATTCATTGTTGTGTTTTCATAAATAGGGCCTCCCAAATTACATGGTGAAGCCTGGGTTTCCCCTTGTCAAATCGTCTTCATCAGATTGTTCCATGATTTCTCCTATTTTGGTGCAGACTTCAGAATTAAAGAATGCTTTTAAGAACTGCTAAATATGAGACCCTATTTTTAGAGCATCTGTATGATGTATATTATGAAAGAGCTCTCCCAGGCAGGAATTATCTAGAGGGAGAAGAATTAATTTGTCTCCACATACACATTAAAGAACAGATTCATTTCTGCCAAGGGAAATAAGTGTAGAAGTTTCCTTGATGAGATTTAATGATCTGTAGACTGCTCTACTGATGATTATCACCTGGTGTTAGAATGATAAGGATGCTGAAATAAGATAGCACTCAATGAATGCTTCTGATCCAAACCCAGCTGTCCTATGTGAACATTTGATCGTACTTGGTTAGGTTGGCAGATTTGTTTTTTGCAGTCTTAGTTGTTTGCCTATCATATCTAAGAAAGCTGTGTGTTTTCTTTAAGTAACAGGGGTATGGGCCATTCTGATTGCTATTGAGAGGGGAGAGGCGTTCACACAGAGGTGTCTAGAGGTTATGGTTAGAACCATGACAGACATACGGCATGCAGTGACTATTTCTCCCCAAAGTATGAGATTATTTTTTTTAAGAGGAAAGAGTTCAGTTAATGAGACATTTACTGAGAGAAGCTTTTAATAACAAGTATGGCTTGTGTCAAAGGACACATTTTTATTAAGGAACACACTCACTCCACACTTACAAATTTGAGAGACAAGGAGGGGTTGAAGGCTGAGAGACAAATCCAATGAAAGACAGCAATTTGAAGTGGAGATGAGAAGAAACATCCTCTCAGATGAAGGCATCTAAAATTGAGGCTGACTTTGAGAGAAAAGGAAGATGAAACAAAGATTTTGGTCAGTTCAGAGGCTTCATTGTACTCAGTTGAAAAGACTTTAGAAGTATATATAGTTTTGTTTGTGAGTACTGACAGAAAGGGACTGGAAGAACTCAGAGGCAGGGGAGAGAACCATAGCAGCTGTCTGCTCCCTTGGGTAGCTGAAGTGGCTGAGGGCAGCTTGCCTTGGGAGGAGCCTGCAGCAGGACTTGGCTGGAATTGGGAGGGAGTCAATGCTGGACCAATCAGGGCTGATCAGGTTACGGGCCTATATGAAAGAAATGCTTCTTCAAGATAACAGATTACACTAACTGGGAATCCAGTAAGTGTGCTAATATTTTATGATTTTCTTCTCTTGAATGATTCACATTTCATTTATTTATTAGTTTCTTAGTGTTATTGGCTTATTAATCGACAGTGTACATTTTATTGGTAATGTTAAATACTGTGACGCTTTCTTTTTTCTTTTTCGAAGATAGGGTCTTGCTGTGTTGCCCACGCTGGAGGGCAGTGGCACGATCGTGACACACTGCAGCTTCAACCTTCCAGACTGGACCAATCCTCCCACCTTTGCCTGCCAAGTAGCTGAGCTATAGGTGTGCACTACCACGCCTGGCAAATGTTTGTATTATTATTTTTTTGGTAGAGATTGGGTTTTGCCATGTTGCCCAGGCTGGTCTTGGACTCTCCTGAGCTCAAGGGATCTACCTGCCTTGGTTTCCCAAACTGCTGGGAATACAGGCATGAGCCGTGGCACCTGGCTGACTCTTTTTAAAAATTGATACATAGTTTACATATGAATACTGAAGTGATAAAATTTTCTGCTAAAGCTACACTTAGAATTTTTTGGCAGTGGTGACATCTGAGCGATGACAAGGTAAAATTCTTTGTTGGGAGAAAAGCCTGGTTATTTTACTCATAGTGTAGGTGATGGTGAACAGATCCTACCGCTCATAGCGGCTGTGCACCTGGCTCTTTGCTGGCCATGGTATAAAATGACTTAAAGTTGGTCAGGCGCAGTGACTCAGGCCCGTAATCCTAGCACTTTGTGAGGCCAAGGTGGGCAGAACAAAAGGCCAAGAGATTGAGACCATCCTGCCGGATACGGTGAAACCCCATCTCTACTAAAAATACGAAACGTAGCTGGGCATGGTGGCGCACACCTTTAGTCCCAGCTACTTGGGAAGGTGAGACAGGAGAATTGCTTCAACTTGGGAGGTGGAGATTGCACTGAGCCGAGATTGCGCCACTGTACTCCAGCCTGGCAACAGAGTAAGAATCTCCAAAAAAAAAGTAAAGTTTGATCTCATTTTCAATTCCATCATTATTTGCTGAGTGCCTCCAGTGTGGGCTGAAGGGGCTTTTACAGCTCACAAGAACCGATTATGTGCATCTCTTCCAATGCCACTTTCAGTAATATCATCTTGGGTGCTTGACATTAGCCACGATGGGGAGTATTTACACCATAGACACTGACAATCACTATAAATCAGGGTTTTCCCCATCCCCAGGAAGCTGGTTGTTAAACGTTTCCCAGGATATACACCTCTCAGAAGCAGGGTACTCAGCTAGGCACTACAGAGGAATTAAAATGTGAGTGGGATACATTTTGGTCTTTAGGGATCTTATAATTTGTTAGCAGGAATTAACGATGGTGATGATGGCGATAATAATAATGAGCACCTATTGATCACTTACGCTGTTAGAAATTTACAGGTGTTAGCTTTCTTAATCATTACAAAAATCCCTATTAGTTGGTGACCTATAATTTTCTCTTTTTTTTTTTTTCCGAGGAAGTTTCACTCTTGTCACTCAGGCTGGAGTGCAATGGCGCGATCCTGGCTCACTGTAACCTCTGCCTCCTGAGTTCAAATGATTCTCTTGCCTAGGCCTCCTGAGTAGCTGGGATTACAGGCATCTGCCAGCATACCTGGCTAATTTTTGTATTTTTAGTAGAGACAGGGTTTCACCATGTTATAAAGGGCGGAATGTCAGGCTAAGACATCTCAGCTTTGTTTGGCATCTTTTCAAGCTAAATTAAGGTGAGGTAAACTAATCCTGACTGTATACCAATGATCAAAAATTCAGATGTGTTACAGTTCATATCAACATGATAATACAGCGCTCAGTTTTATGAAATCTGGTTGATTTCTTTCAGCTGTGAAATGTTTGAAGGGTATTTCTTCAAATGGCTTGTGAAGATCATCTCATTGTCCTTATTATATATTCCGACAACTTGATTACAGCTCAAAGCCAATGAATCTCATGTAAGGTAGCTGGATTTATAAATTTGTGCAGGCTCAAGGAATCATTTGGTGCCACAGGTACGCTCATCATTGGAGGTCTAGTGCAGGCTGTTGTCTGATGTGCCTTGGTAGTCTGTATTGGTTGGAGAGGCTTCTATCCAGTGCGATCTGGAAATTCTTAGAATCTGAATTCCCTGGAGGTAGAAACCATGTTTGTCTCATTTTTCATTGTCATTTTACTACCTGGCAGTTTCTGGTCAATCGTGGGTTTTCAGTAAATATTTATTGCCATGTTCATTCATGGTTTCTCTTTATGCTCATGGGTTATACCATAAAGATGCTGGTGTCCACAATTTTGGTTCTGGTATAATTAATAATATATTTTAAAATATAAAAAACCCCAGATTTCTCATGCATTTATTCCTGATTCCTCAGTGCCACCTGCTCTCCCCACAGCCCCTACTCCCCCAATTTGGTTCTCTGTCCTGACCGATGGTAGCATAGCTAGAGTAGCTGACTTTCCAAGATTTGACTTCAGCACCACCTTGAGGTCACACTGTCCTTGACACTTTACGTTCGGTAAGAAATACTGATTCACTTTCTGGGTAATCATTAGTATGATTACCCAGTGGGTGCTGGAGCTTATTTGTCTAATAACAAATAAATGACTGAATAATAAATGAGTGGATTTTCTGTGTGATTTCTTGTCTTTCTGACCACTGAATAATATACAACACGTAGTAGACACTCCTAGTCTATGCAAGATTCTCTTGATTTAAGGGAAGTGACATTTGGTGTCCCTCTTGTTACCTATCTTTACCACTTTGGGTGGATCTGTCTTCATATGACACTGGGGATAGGTAGCCCAATCTCTAACTGCTTATAACCTATGCTAAAACACAAAAATCACCAGAGAATGTGATTAATCATTTCCTGATCCTGGGAACTCGTTTGGTTCCTTCCCAAGTTGGAACAGGGAGAAAATGCGGGTACAAATGTATGTGATTTACTTGGAGTACTTAATATTAAGGGAGTGGATGGTACATATCTGTGGTGCTCAGAGGGCTTGGTGCAGTCCTAAGATCATTGTCCCTGATATCATCTGCTGAATAGCTTACACGTCCTCCCAGATTTTGGGAGGAACCTTCCAATACATGCTCTTCCTTCTCAACATGTTTTATTATAATACGCCTGTAGTCACCAAAACTTGCAACCTGAATGTGTTATTTGCAGGACTTGCCCTCTTGTTTCATGAGGAAAGATAACTGAGTAGGAGACAGCATGCTCTAAGTAGGAGAATGAGTGCTTATATCTCAGGAGACATTCAAATTAAAGAAAATAAAGTTTGAAGCCTCTCCACCATCTGAACGGACCCCTCCTTTCAGCTAAGGACATCCAAAAGTTAACCTGAAAAATGTTCAGGCCATGATGGGAAGGGGGTGGGTTTCAGACACGTCTCACGGTTAACCAGCATTAACATCAACACAGATCTTCAGACAAATAGAACAGACCCTTTAAATCTGGTAAGACACATTTATAAACCGTTCTCTGAAGCCGGCTACGTGGAGGCTGATCAGCGTGATAAAACCTTGGTCTCCACAACCCCTTATCTTAATCCAGAGATTCCTTTGTATTGATTCTAAGTCTTTAGACAATAACTCGACCAACTGCCAATCAGAAAATCTTTGAATCTGCGTAAAACTTGGAAGCCTTCCCCAACTGCCCCCACCCACAATTTCCAGTTGTCCCAGCTTTCCAGACCAAACCAATATACATTTTACATGTACTGATTGCTGTTTTACATCACCTTAAATTGTCTAAAACGAACTTGTAGCCTGAGCACCTTTGGCACGGTTCTCAGGATCTCCTGAGGGCTGTGTCATGAGTCATTGATCATTCACATTTGGCTCAGATAAATCTCTCCAAATATTTTACAGAGTTTGACTCTTTCTGTTGACAAGAACAACAGAAAAATACCACAACAATCCTTGATAGGGTTTTATTTCCCATGACTGTGCTTATAATTTTAGCCACCTTTTGGGAGAAGGAGGGGTTACACCTTAAGTGACAGAGGCATGCAGTGGGGAGGTTGAGTAAATTAGTTACATCATTTTACAATGGAAAACAGTTTCTTATCCTAAGTATATTCATTTGTAGTGTTGAAATTGTCCCAGTATTCATGTCTCTATACCTTCCCTATTCTAGCATTTTGTGAACAAACGTAGGTTTATGCTACTTCTATTATGAGTTTATTTTTATGCTTTAAGTTCCAGGGTATATGTGCAGAATGTACAGGTTTGTTACATAGGTATATATGTGCCATGGAGATATGCTGCACCCATCAACCTGTCATCTACATTAAGTATTTCTCCCAATGCTATCCCTCCCCTTGCCTCCCAGCCCCCGACAGGCTCCGGTGAGCGATGTCTGTGCGTTGTCATTGTTCAACTTCCGCTTACAAGTGAGAACATGTGGTGTTTGGTTTTCTGTTCTTGTGTCAGTTTGCTGAGAATGATGGTTTCCAGCTTCATCCATGTCCCTGCAAAGGACATGAACTCATCCTTTGTGATGGCTACATAGTATTCCATGATGTATGTGTGTCACATTTTCTTTATCCAGTCCATCACTGATGGATATTTGGGTTGGTTCCAAGTCTTTGTTATTGTGAACAGTGCTGCATTAACCATATGTGTGCATGCATCTTTATAGAAGAATGATTTGTAATCCTTTGGGTATATACCCAGTAATGGGATTGCTGGGTCAAATGGAATTTCTAGTTCTAGATCCTTAAGGAATCGCCACACTGTCTTCCACAATGGCTGAACGAATTTACACTCCCACTAACAGTGTAAAAGCTATTTTTCCACATCCTCTCCAGCATCTGTTGTCTCCTGACTTTTTAATGATCACCAATCTAACCGGCATGAGATGGTATCTCATTGTAGTTTTGATTTTCATTTCTCCAATGACCAGTAATGATGAGCTTTTTTTTTATGTTTGTTGGCTGCATAAATGTCTTTTGAGAAGTATCTGTTGATATCCTTTGTCCACTTTTTGATGGGGATGTTTGGTTTTTCTTGTAAATTTAAGTTCTTCATAGATTCTGGATATTAGCCCTTTGTCAGATGGGTAGATTGCAAAGATTTTCTCCCATTCTGTAGGTTGCCTGTTGACTCTGATGATAATAATTTTTGCTGTGTAGAAGCTCTTTAGTTTAGTTAGATCTCATTTGTCTATTTTGGCTTTTGTTGCCAATGCTTTTGGTGTTTTAGTCATAACGTCCTTGTCCATGCCTACCTCCTGAATGGTATTGCCTAGGTTTTCTTCTAGGGTTTATTTATTTATTTATTTTTAATGGTTTCTTAGGTCTTCCATTTAAGTCTTTAATCCATCTCAAGTGAATTTTTGTATAAAATGTAAGGAAGAAATCCAGGTTCAGCTTTCTGCATATGGCTAGCCAGTTTTCCCAACACCATTGATTGAATAGGAAATGTTTTCCGCATTGCTTGTTTTGTCAGGTTTGTCAAAGATCAGAGGGTTGTAGATGTGTGCCATTATTTATGAGGCCTCTGTTCTGTTTCATTGATTTATAGATCTGTTTTGGTACCAGTACCATGCTGTTTTTGTTACTGTACTTCTGTAGTATAGTTTGAAGTCAGGTAGCATGATGCCTTCAACTTTGTTCTTTTTGCTTAGGATTGTCTTGGGTATGCAGGCTCTTTTTTGGTTTCATATGAAATTTAAAGTAGTTTTTTCCAATTCTGTGAAGTAAGTCAATGGTAGCTTGATGGCAATAGCACTGAATCTATAAATTACTTTGGGCAATATGGTCATTTTCACGATATTGACTCGTCCTGTCCGTGAGCATGGAATGTTTTTACATTTCTCTGTGTCTTCTCAAGCACTGGTTTGTACTTCTCCTAGAAGAGGTCCTTCACATTCCTTGTAAGTTGTATTCCTAGGTATTTTATTCTCTTTGTTGCAGCTGTGAATGGGAGTTTACTCATGATTTGGCTGTTTGTCTGTTACTGGTGTCTAGAAATGCTTGTGATTTTTGCACACAGATTTTGTATCCTGAGACTTTGCTGAAGTTGCTTATCAGCTTAAGGAGATTTTGGGTTGACATGATGTGGTTTTCTAAACATACAATCATGTCATCTGCAAACAGAGACAATTTGATTTCCTCTTTTCCTGATTGAATACCCTTTCTTTCTCTTGCCTGATTGCCCTGGCTAAAACTTCCAATAGTGTGTTGAATAAGAGTGGTGAGGGAGGGCATCCTTATCTTGTGCCAGTTTTCAAAGGGAATGCTTCTAGTTTTTGTCCATTCAGTATTGGCTGTGGGTTTGCCATAAATAGCTCTTATTACTTTGAGATACATTCCATCAATACCTAGTTTACAGAGAATTTTTAGCATGAAGTGCTGTTGAATCTTGTTGAAGGCTTTTTCTGCATCTATTGAGATAATCGTGGTTTTTGTCATTGGTTCTGTTTATGTGATGGATTACATTTATAGATTTGTGTGTGTTGAACCAGCCCTGGATCCCATGGATGAAGCCAATTTGATCATGATGGATAAGCTTGTCGATGTACTGCTGGATTTGGTTTGCCAGTATTTTATTGAGGATTTTTGCTTTGATGTTCATCAGGGATATTGGCCTGAAATTTTCTTTTTTAGTTGTGTCTCTGCCAGGTTTTGGTATCAGGATGATGCTGGCCTCACAAAATGAGGTAGGGAGGATTCCCTCATTTTTTTGTTTGTAATAGTTTCAGAAAGGATGGTACAAGCTCCTCTTTGTACCTCTGGTAGAATTCGGCTGTGAATCCGTCTGGTCCTGGACTTTTTTGGTTGATAAGCTGTTAATTGTTGCCACAATTTCAGAACTTGTTATTGGTGTATTCAGGGATTTGACTTCTTTCTGATTCAGTCTTGGAAGGGTTTAAGTGTCCAGGAATTTATCCATTTCATCTAGATTTTCTAGTTATTTGTGTAGAGGTGTTTACAGTATTCTGTGATGGTAGTTTGCATTTTTGTGGGATTGGTGGTGATAGGCCCTTTATCATTTTTTATTCTGTCTATTTAATTCTTCCCTCTTTCCTTTTTTATTAGTCTAACAGTCTGTTTTGTTGATCTTCTCAAAAAACCAGGTCCTGGATTCATTATCTTTTTTGAAGGGTTTTTTGTGTCTCTATCTCCTTCAGTTCTGCTCTGATATTAGTTATTTCTTGTCTTCTGTGAGCTCTTGAATTTGTTTGCTCTTTATTCTCTAGTTCTTTTAGCTGTGATGTCAGGGTGTCAGTTTTAGATCTTTCCTGTTTCTCTTGCAGCATTCAGTGCTGTAAATTTCCCTCTACACACTGCTTTAAATATGTTCCAGAGATTCTGGTATATTGTGTCTTTGTTTCATTGGTTTCAAAGAACATCTTTATTTCTACTTTAATTTTATTATTAACCCAGTAGTCATTCAGGAGTAGGTTGTTCAGTTTCCACGTAGTTGTGGGTTTTTTTTTTTAATTAAAAAAAAATTTTTTTATTTTTATTGCATTTTAGGTTTTGGGGTACATGTGAAGAACATGCAAAATTGTTGCATAGGCATACACATGGCAGTGTGATTTGCTGCCTTCCTCCCCATCACCCATATCTGGCATTTCTCCCCATGCTATCTCTCCCCAACTCCCCACCCCCCGCTGTCCCTTCCCTATTTCCCCCGACAGACACAGGGAGGGGAGTTGTGGGGTTTTGAGTGAGTTTCTTAATCCTGAGTTCTAATTTGATTGCACTGTGGTCTGAGAGACTGTTTGTTATGATTTCTGTTCTTCTGCATTTGCTAAGGAGTGTTTTACTTGCAGTGTGTGGTCAATTTTAGAATAAGTGTGATGTGGTGCTGAGAAGAATGTAAAGTGTGTTGATTTGGGGTAGAGAGTTATGTAGATGTCTGTTAGGACCACTTGGTCCAGAGCTGAGTTCAAGTCCTGGATATTCTTGTTACTTTCCTGTCTTGATCTAATATTGACGATACTGGGGTGTTACAGTCTCCCATTATTATTATGTGGGAGTCTAAGTTTCTTTGTAGGTCTCTATGAACTTGCTTTATGAATCTGGGTGCTCCTGTACTGGGTGCATATATTTAGAATAGTTAGCCCTTCTTGTTGCATTGATCCCTTTACCGTTATGTAATATCCTTCTTTGTCTTTTTTGGTCTTTGTTGGTTTAAAGTCTGTTTTATCAGCGACTAGGATTGCAACCCCTGCTTTTTTTTTTTTTTTTTTTTTCTTTCCTTTTGCTATGTAAACATCCCTCCATTCCTTTATTTTGAGCCTATGTGTGTAATTGTAATATGTGAGATGGGTCCCCTGAATACAGCATACTGATGGGTCTTGACTTGTTATCCTATTTGCCAGTCTGTGTCTTCTAATTGGGGCATTTAGCCCATTTACATTTAAGGTTAATATTGTTATGTGTGGATTTGATCCTGTCATTATGATGCTAGCTGGTTATTTTGCCCATTAGTTGATGCTGTTTCTTCATAGTGCTGATGATCTTTACACTTTGCTATGTGTTTGCAGTGGCTGGTACTGGTTTTTACTTTCCATATTCAGTGCTTCCTTCAGGAGCTCTTGTAAGGCCGGCCTGGTGGTGACAAAATCTCTCAGCATTTGCTTGTCTTTAAATAATTTTATTTCTTCTTCACTTATGAAGCTTAGTTTGGCTGAAAAAAAATTCTGGGTTGAAAATTATTTTTTTTTTAAAAAGTTGCATATTGGCCCCCACTCCCTTCTGGCTTTTAGGGTTTCTGTGGAGGCATCCACTGTTAAGTCTGATGGGCTTCCCTTTGTTGCTAACCAAACCTTTCTCTCTGGCTGCCCTTAATGTTTTTTTCTTCATTTCAACGCTGGTCAATCTGACAAGAATGTGTCTTTGGGTTGCTCTTCTCAAGGAGTATCTTTGTGGTGTTATCTGAATTTCCTGAATCTGAATGTTGGCTGTCTTGCTAAGTTGGGGAGGTTCTCCTGGATAATATTCTGAAGAGTGTTTTCCAACTTGCTTTTATTCTTCCCCTCACATTTAGGTACACTGATCAAGCGTAGATTTGGCCTTTTCACATAGTCCCTTACTTCTTGAAAGCTTTGCTCATTTCTTTACACTCTTTTTTCTCTAATCTTGTCTTCTCACTTTATTTCATTGAGTTGATCTTCAGTCTCTGATATCCTTTCTTCTGCTTGATCAATTTGGCTATTGATACTTTGGTATGCTTCACTAAGTTCTCCTGCTGTGTTTTTCAGCTCCATCAGGTCATTGATATTCTTCTCTAAACTGGTGATTCTAGTTAGAAATTAGTCTAACCATTTTTCAATGTTTTTAGCTTCCTTGCATTTGGTAAGAATGTGCTCCCTTACCTCAGAGGAGTTTGTTACTACTCACTTTTTGAAGCCTACTTCTGTCAGTTTGTCAAACTCATTCTCTGTCCGGTTTTGCTCCCTTGCTGGTGAATTGTTGTGATCCTTTGGAGGAGAAGATGCATTCTAGTTTTTGGAATTTTCAGCCTTTTTGTGCTGGATTCTCCTCATCTTTGTGGATTTATCTATCTTTCATCTTTAATATTGGTCACCTTTGGATGGGGTCTCTGAGTGGACCTCCTTTTTGTTGATGTTGATGTGATTCCTTTCTGTTTATTAGTTTTCCTTCTAAAAGTCTGGCCCTTCTGCTGCAGGTCTGCTGGAGTTGCTGGAGGTCCACTCCAGACCCTGTTTGCTTGGATATCACCAGTAGAGGCTGCAGAACAGCAAAGATTGCTGCCTGTTCCTTCCTGTGGAAGCTTCCTCCCAGGGAGGCACCCACCAGATGGCAGCTGGAGCTCTCCTGTATGAGGTGTCTGTCAGCCCCTACTGGGAGGTGTCTCCCAGTCAGGATACTTGGGTGTCAGGGGCCCACTTGAGGAGGCAGTGTGTCTGTTATCAGAGCTTGAATGCTGTGCTGGGAGATCCACTGCTCCCTTCAGAGCTGTCAGGCAGGGATATTTAAGTCTGCTAAAGTTGTGCACACAGCCACCCCTTCCCATAGGTGCTCTGTCCCAGTTAGGTGGGGGTTTTATCTACAAATCCCTGATTGGGGCTGCTCCTGCTTTTTTTTTTTTTTTTTTTCTTTCCCCAGAGATGCCCTGCGCAGAGAGAAGGTATCTAGACAGTCAGTTTGGCTGCAGAGGCCTTGTTGAGCTGAGGTGGGCTCTGCCCAGTTCAAACTTCCCTGCAGCTTTGTTTACACTGTGAGGGGAAAATGACCTACTCAAGCCTCAGCAGTGGCAGATGACCCTCCCCCCATGAAGCTTGGCCAGCCCAGGTCAACCTGAGACTGCTGTGCTGGCAGCCAGAATTTCAAGCCAGTGGATCTTAGCTTGCTGGGTTCTGTTGATGTGGGACCACTTGGTTCCCTGACTTCAGTCCCTCTTCTAGGGGAGGGAAGGGTTCTGTGTTGCTGGCATTCCAGGTGCCACTGGGGTGTGTGTGTGTGTGTGTGTGTGTGTATAAAACTCCTGCTGCTAGATTGGTGTCTGCCCAAATGGTTGCCTGGTTTTGTGCTTCAAACCCAGGGCTCTGGTGGCGTGGGCACCAGAGGGAATCTCCTGGTCTGCCATTTGGGAGGACCATGGGAAATGTGCATTATCTGGGTCATAATGCCTTGTCCTTCCTGGTACAGTCTCTTAGGGCTTCCCTTGGCTAGGGGAGAAAAATCCTCTGACCCTTTGCGCTTCCAGGGTGAGGCAACACCCCACCCTGCTTTGGCTCATTCTCCGTGGGCTGCACCCACTGTCCAAGCAGTCCCAATGAGACGAAGTGAGTACCTAAGTTGGAAATGAAGAAATTACTCAACTTCTACATTGATCTCGCTGGGAGCTGCAGACTAGAGCTGTTCTTATTTGGCCATCTTGTCAGCATGCTCCTACTCTTAGGATTTTAAAAAGTTTTTCTTCGGTCATTTCTCCTTTCATTCTTCATCTTCTTAGGCTAAAGTGTCCTAAGAATTTTAGTGTATCAGGCTCCCCATCCTCTCCCTTACTCTAATCAGCCTTGTTAGCACTTTCCCTAGCTCTCTCCCTGTCTTGAAGTGATACAGTAGGTCGCTAGTGAAGCGTGAGCAGGGCAGGAAAGGGCTCCCCCTGCTGACCCCACCAGGAATGTTAAGAAACCATCAGGTGATGGTCAGGCAGTTGTCCTACTGTCTTTCCAAGATAATAATTGGTCATAGCCAGTGCCAGGGAAAGGCAGTCTCCCAATAGATAGAAACACCTTAATGTGATCGGCAGCCTTTTGATAAGATCTCAAGAGTTGGTCGAGGGGGCTCAAGCGTGCACATTAAGAAGGAAAATGGTGGCGTTTAACTGGTATATGACCTCCAGGGATATTCCACTGGTAAGGGACGAATGCCTTAAGTGAGCATGTGTACAACTCCGGTAAACACATTGCACGTGCTCACCTCCCAAGTGCTGGCAGGCCACTGCGCATGTGGACAGCCCGTCTCAAGGGAAGAATCTGGGGAGAAGAGATGGGTGTAAGACCCCAGAGGTATGCCACCATGTAAAACCCCAAGTCAAACTGTCAAACATGCACTTGATCTCTCACGTTGCCTGCCTTCTAGGTGTACTTTACTTCCTTTAGTTTCTGCTCCTTTAATGCTCTTTAATAAACTTTCACTCCTGCTCTAAAACTTGCCTTGGTCTCTCCTTCTGCCTTCTGCCCCTCAAATTCTTTCTTTTGAGAGGCAAGACTTGAGGTTGCTGGAGACCTGTACAACTGCACATTTGCTGCCAGTTATAGAAGGCCGACTTGCTGGGATGGGCAGGTGACACCATAGTCCCCCTGCATTTCTTAAGTTGCCATTTTGAGATACAAGCACAACATTCTTATTTAAATACTTGTAATGCTCCTCAAGAAGGCAGGACAGGAGATATTAATGATCATCTTGTCTTTGGAGCAAAGGTTTTCAGAAAAAGCATTTCTCAACACTTCACATTCTTGTGGCATCTAAGTCACACATCAGAACAAAGGGCTTTGGGGAAACGATTTTCACCCAATTGTCTAGTTGAGAATGGTTGATAAAGTCCGTACTTGTCTAGTCTTGTACCTTGAACCTTGCCTGAGCAAGCCATCGGAAGTTCCTCGTGTGTGTAATTCTGTATTCTTCCTTGGCCATTTGTTGTAGGTTTAGACAAAACTGGGATTGGAGTTGGATAGCTGCTCCAAGCTTTCTTATTATTCGGTAGTTTAAGGCATGTACAAGTAGGATATTTTATTCATTTGATGTAGAAATGTACTACAGCTTTTGGGAATGGGTCAAGGATTCTAGCTAAGAAAACTTTTAAGAAAACCTCAGCTTGATGCACCAACTTTCTTGGTCAGAAGGGCAATGTGAACAGCAAGTAGGCATTTGACTTGCACTGGGAAAGCAGGAGCCCAGTGTTTGCTTTGGAGTAGTTAGTGATGGCCAGTTCTTTTCTTTCCTTCAAGCCTTCCTCCTCAATTCATGTACCTATGTTAATAGAATATGATTTCCCTAACAGACAACACTGATAGGAACAGGGGTGGGACTGAACCTAATGGTTTCCGTAACGTGTTTAATTTCTGATGCTGCTGTTAAATGTTGAGGAAAATTAGTCACATTTAGAACCATCTGTTTCGAAAAGTGGTTAAAGTATGGATTGCTTCCTGACTGAGGCAGTTTATCGCTCATAATAATAGTTGTGGTGTGAAATGATTCTTTGTTTGCTTTCTTTGTTTCTGCTATAAATACACATTTGGCTTCTAGAGAACTGGGATTTCAAACATCAAAGGACATCCCTCACATAGCTTGGCCATATGCATGTAAAAAGAAACCTAAATTTGTAGTGTTCTCTTCAATCTCAATGTACTTTATGTTCCGTTTAGATACAGTTACAGATTGGAAGCTATAGTTAGGAAGATGTATGCAATCTTCAGTAGTAATAAGCACTGTATCATCAATTAGGGGTTGAAGAATGAATTGGCAAGATAATAATACGTGATAACCTAAGCATTTTCTTTCCTGGGTTGCTGGTGTTTAGGGAATCAGAGGAGGTGGGGAACAGTGGAAAAAGTCCCTTAAGTGTACATAAGCCTTTCACAAGTCAAAATAAGCATTTTTTTTTGGACCCAGGGTCTGTCTCTATTGCCCAGGCTGAAGAACAGTGGCTTAATCATGGCTCACTGCAGCCTTGAGCTCCCAGCCTTAAGCTATCTTCCTACCTCAGCCTGTGAAGTGGGAAAATCAATTTTTTTTTTTTAAAAGAGGGATTCTTGCTCTGTTGCCCAGGCTGTAGTGCAGTGGTACGATCTCAAGTCACTGCAGCCTCCACCTCCTGGGTTCAAGCGATTCTGGCCCAGCTAATTTTTGTATTTTTAGTAGAGACAGAGTTTCACCATGTTAGGCTAGGCGGGTCTCAAACTCCTGACCTCAGGTGATCCACCTACCTTGACCTCCCAAAGTGTTGGGATTACAGGAGTAAGCCACCAGTGTCCCAGCCGAAAAACCAATTTTTAAAGCTAGGAACCAATTAATTTTGTGTTTGACTCTATTTTTTTTTTTCCCCTTCAGAATGGTCATTTACGTAGAGTAGGCATAAAACTTAAATGTAACTGTCCAAATCTGTTAATCAGCAAGTGAAAGTTCTGGAAACCTCATTCGAAATAATTGTTAGACTATTTACAGTGTTCATGTGATGTGTTTCCTTAAGAAAACAAGTCTCGCATTTTGGGTTGTGAATGTAGTGCTTTATTTTGGAGCAGTCTCCGGGATCTTAGCAGACTTTCCTAATTTTGCATTACTACCTGAGATATTTTTATAGGAAAATTAGGCTCTTCTTTGTATCTCTTGAGTGGCTCTGAATATGCAAATCTGCGCTTCCAGTGAAGCGGTTGAAAACTTTGCCCCACAGCACGCACACAGTGGGGGAAGACTGACTTGCTGTTCCTGATGTCTGTTCTGGAACACTGTTCCTACTTCACAGCATGAAAAAGTTTTATTTAATTTTTCAAATACTTTATGTAGAGGTGGGGTCTCGCTATGTCTCCCAACTGATCTCAAACTCCTAGCCTCAAGTGATCCTCCTGCCTCAGCTTGCTAAACTGCTAGGATTATAGGTGTGAGCCACCATGCCTGGCCAGAAAGTTCAAAAACAACAACAAGAACCACAAACCAACAACCCTTATTTTAGACAAGTTCACAAGCGGGTGGAGGGGGAGAATTTTTTGAAAGCAGAAATAAATTCTTTATTGCACCTGTACTGAAAGTTGCGTTTTCCCACAAATTAGCATTATCTGGATGTGAGATAGATGTTTTAAAAACTTTGTGGAATAGGGTGATCTTACCTTCCAGATGTGTAAAGCAGCAAAATATGCTGAGCTAATTGTACAGTGAAAGCAAAGCAGCAAAATATGCTGAGCTAATTGTACAGTGAAAGCAAAGCAGCTCTCCCTTGGTGACTGGAGGCTTTGAATGCGCAATTACCAGGTGCATCCTCTTAGGGGTAAAATGATTCTCCTCCCACTGCCTACATCTGTTGGTGGGAGTGGAACTGGTTATCTTCTGAAACCATTTGTTTGATCTGTTGATTAGAGGTGAGGGCTAAATTTTTGGCCTTATGAAATTTAGTTAATGTGTAAAGTTTTTCTTACGTGGGCAAGTCTAGACTGGCCTCTTTAATGAATTTTGAAGTGGGTTGCTGACAACTAGTTCAATAATCCTGCATGACAGTAATTTCAAAATGACATTTTTCCCCCTATTAAAGTAGTGGAATTGATTGCTTACAAAATTTTTTAATGGTAGTTTTTTATGGTATGGTTTACCGTACAAATGTGAACTGAAACACCTTAATTAGGCCACTGCAAAAATGAAATGGCCTGCACTTACATGATAGGGAATCCTCAACGAAAGTTCAGCAGAGAGAATTTTTGATTTGCTGTGGTGGAGTGTAAGGGCAGAACCAATTCACCAGTGCCTGTGGAATTGTAATAACATGGGCGGGTGATGCTTCAAAGAGAATTCACGCAATTAGCTTCACCCATGTTCTGTCAGCATTCTCTGAATTACCTCCTAACCCTCTCTTTCCATCTTTCTCCTATTCATAGCCAAATCAGTTCTTTTATAACAAATAGTCATTTTTTAATGCCTTATGCATGGAGACTTTTGCTTGGGATTTTAACAGTATATGTATTTTTGCAGCTAAAAAATGAAAATGAATGAGAGAATGAAAAGAGAAAAAGCTAAATGTTTTCTCACCTGGAATATCTATCTTATACTAGGAAACTTTATGATGTAGGAAGAAATGTGACATTATTTCATTTTTTGCTGTCTTTCTGTACCAGGCAAGCCCTTTGCTGCAGATTACTAGAGGTATATAAGTTATTTGACTAGAAACAACTAATGATAGGGACACTAGCAGTTATTATGACTAATTAGTGAAAAAGGGGCTAAAAGAATCTGTTCTCCCGCCGTGTAACAGTTGCACAAGAAAAATGTTTGAAATAATTTTGCGTTACTAAAACAGGTTATCATTCTTGCTGGGTATCCATGGTTTATTTTTTCATTCATTTATTTACTTCTATAAATATTATTCTGCACTAAGGGCCAGCTCTGTATGAGGCACTGGAGATATAGTGGTGAAGCCATCGGACATGGAGCTTATAACCATTGAAAATTATTAGAATAATGAATTACAATGGTGATGGAAATTTGAGGGATAAGCACAGTGGTGCTGTGTGAACATTACTCAGGGGAAACCTATTAAGAATAAGGATGATCGGATTATTGTCTGGAAGCTGCATTTAGTCTTGTTTAGTAGCTATAAAAATAGATAGATTAACATGTACTTTGAAATAGCATGTCTAGAAATATATTTGCATAGGGAAATGTAGCTGGGTGTCCAGAGAATACAGGGTGAGTGCATGTGGAAGTCTCTGAAGAATAGAATAGTAACTTGCAGGGAAGATTATGCCACATACTTCATTTAAAGTGGTAGCCCTCACACTGGAAAATGAATTCAGGTCTGTTTTACTTATCAAACTCTTGGCAGTGATGGTCCTCATGCTCATGATACATTTTTCCAGGGGTTTTTATAAGAGGTTTTCTGGGTACCAAATATCTTTAGTTAGATTTCCCCGTGAGTTTACTTTGCAATTCATTTATATGAATAAATGTGACAGGCTTTTTCTTGTTTACTCATGTTTTATCTTGTTGATTTTAGCATAGTTAGTTCTCTCTGAATTCTTACTCTAACATCCACAAAGTTGCCTTTTCTATCTTAGCATCACCAGGAAATGGGTTAAAGTTGCCTTCTCTGTCTTCATGTTGTGTAATAAGATTGCTAAACATGACAGGGTCAAACACAGGTTGATATGCACTCCCAAGGTCTCCCTTCAGCTGACTTTGCTTCATTAGTAAGGTGTTTAACTGGATTTGAATTCCCAGCATTGTGCTGTCGTCAATGCTGTATAATGTAGGACCAGTTAACTAGAGTAGGAGACGGGCCCCAGCAGCACAATTCTGACTGTCATGGAGTAGCAGAGCAGCCACAATGAACTGAGAAAGCAGACGGTGCTAGGGCTTAAAAACACTTTATGCCAGAAACCACAAACTGAAGGAATGGCACACTGTGGAAGCCAGAACTTCCTTCCCAAGATCCAGACCTGGATGTCCAATACTGTATTTACTGCCATCCCCACTGGTCCCATTGGGACCGCAGCCTTCACAGACTCTCATAGCTGGCTCACAGGACCTCCCAATGCCTAGATAAAACCACGTATGCTGCCATTTTTGTGCTGAACGTAATTACCATAATAGTGATTTTTCTCTTGATGTCAGGGTGTGTGTCATGCCATCTTTGAACCGCCATCCCGTCAGAGTATCTAGTTCATGGAAGGTGCTTTTGGAATGAGGGATGGCTAAGTAAGTCTAGGGACAAGGAAGCTGCAAGAAGGAAGACAAGTAGGGGCTCAGTGGGGCTGCATCCAGAGATTAAGGCAAAAGGACAAGCTTCCTCTCTGCAAATGCTGGTGCTGCGCTTATGTCGTGGCTCCACGTTATTCACCCTGTGGTAGAGGAAGCTAGTGGTCCAGCTGTATTCGTTCTTCTCTTCCTCCTTTAATAATCAAACTTCAGAGTTTACCTGGGCATGTGGTTTCCCAGCCACAGACAGTGTTTCTCACATTCCCTTACAAGATATGTTTAAGTGACAAAGTTCTGGCCACTGGGAAATGAGAGAAAAAAATGTGTGTGGCCAGGTATGGTGGCTCATGCCTGGAATCCCAACACTTTGGGAGGCCGAGGTGGGTGGATCACGAGGTCAAGAGTTCAAGACCAGCCTGGTGAAGATGATGAAACCCTGTCTCTACCAAAAATAAAAATTAGCCAGGTGTGGTGGTGGGCACCTGTAATCCCAGCTACTCGGGAGGCTGAGGCAGAGAATTGTTTGAAGCCGAGAGGTGGAGGTTGCAGTTAGCTGAGATTGTGCCACTGCACTACAGCCTAGGCAACAGAGCAAGACTCCATCTCAAGGGGAAAAAAAAAAAAAAAAAAGAGAAATGTGTGTCAGTTTCAGGTTATGCCCTTAGAAGGCATTATGCACACCCTCCTGGACATTTTGCTGCTCCACATTGCGTATTCTATAGACGTGGTGGATATTAGAGATGGTAACACTGAGCAGTTGTATGGCAGAACTGCTCCACTAGCGTGGACACCACCTTATTGACTGTGAACATAGAAGGAAAGCTTCCTTGTCTGACCCATCGTAGTTTCAGATCTCTGCAGAGATTGTACCTAAATAATACACACTTAAGGAAAATATTTTCGTAAATGCCTCTTTGATACTTAGCAGAAACCTGCCCTCATGTATACCTTTATGTGCTCCTTTTAACATGTTAAAAAATCATGAAGCGTTTCAAACACAATTTTGATACTTTTTGTGATATGTGCTTCATATATGTTCTTTCAAATTTTAAAAGAAATAACATGCTATATTTGTAACATTTTTGGTATGTTTTAAACACAAAAAACGTTTACAAAAAGCAGCATGCTGTCACTGTTTGGTTTTTGACATTTGTCTGTTGATTTATATATGGTTGGATCAATATTTTAACTACTGTGTACCATTTTACTGAATGAGTAGAATTCAGTTTTAAATAGAATATAATTCCACGTAAATAACAGGATTCAGTGATCTTATTGAGGCATGTTGAGATTGT
Source organism: Alouatta palliata (assembly GCA_004027835.1). Classification (NCBI taxonomy): domain Eukaryota; kingdom Metazoa; phylum Chordata; class Mammalia; order Primates; family Atelidae; genus Alouatta; species Alouatta palliata. The sequence continues at coordinate 105,140 of PVKV010003050.1, read as the reverse complement.
TTCTAATTTTTAACTATTAAGAAAAATTGCTGTAAGTACACCCTTGTACATGTCTCTTGTGCTTACGTGCAAGATTTTCAGTAGAGCAGATACCTAGAGACTCAGGTGATAGGATATACAGAGCTCTGATTTTACAGCATTTTGCTAAATTACTCTCCAAAGTCTTTTTGTTAAAAGATAAAAATGAGTTCCTATTGTTCTACATCTCTGCCAGTGTGTGATATTGCTAGGCTTTAAACTTTTTGTCCATTTGACGAGTTTTAAAAATTTACCTTTTTTCATTCCTACTGAGGTTAAGCAGCCTTTGATTTGTTCCTTGACCATTCTATTCCCCTCAACTGTGAACTGAATTAATTTTTTATTAATCCGAGGGAGCTTTATTTAATTTATAATTATAATGTTTATTTTAGATTCAGGGGGTACGTGTGTATGTTTGTTACATGGATATATTGCATGATGCTAAAATTTGGGGCATGGTTAATCTTGTCACCCAAATAGTGAGTATAGTACCAACAGTTCTGCAACTCTTACCCCTCTCCCATCCTTCCCTGTCTAGTAGTCCAAGTGTCTATTGTTGCCATCTTTATGTCCATGAGCAGCATGTAGCTCTCACTTAGAAGTGAGAACCTATGATATTTTCACTACCTGCATTAATTCACTCAGGACAATGACCTCTAAGCTGCATCATGTTGCAAAGGACATGATTTTTTTCTTTTATCTGACTGTGTAGTATTCCATCGTGTATATATACCACATTTTCTTTATCCAGTCCATAACTGATGGGAACCTAGGTTGGTTCCATGTCTTTGCTCTTGTGCATAGTGCTGTCATAAACATATCTGCACATCGGTGTTTTTGGTAGAATGATTTTTCTTTTGGATGTATACCCAGTAAGGAGATTGCTGGGTTGAATGGTAGTTCTGTTTTAAGTTCTTTGAGAAATCTCCAAATTACAGTGGCTGAAGTAATTTACATTCCTACCAACAGTGTATAGTATTTTTTTTTGTTGTTGTTATTTAAAAAAATTTTTTATTTCCATAGATTTTTGGGGAACAGATGGTGTTTGGTCACATGAATAAGTTCTTTAGGGGTGATTTCTGAGATTTTGGTGTACGCATCACCTGTACAGTATAGTGTATAAGTGTTCTTGAAGAAGTTTTAAAGAAAGATACTAATTCCTTGTTATGTTTGAAAATATTTTCTCCTTATCTGTATCTTACATTTTTATCTCGTATTTTTTAAAATTTAGTCAAATTTATGCATCATTCTTTCTTAATAATTTCCGCTTGTTGAATCTTAAGAAATACTTTTAGACCCCAAGACCATGTTAAATGTTGATTATGGTGTGAGGTAATATGGAGGCTTTTTGTTCAGTCTTTGCAATTTTTATGTAAATCTAAAACTGTTTAAAAATTTAAAAGTTTATTTAAAAATTACCGTGATTAGTATATTAAAGACCTGATGTCAAAATGGAAAATTTTACCAGAGAATGAGAATTTATAAAACATAATTAAGTGAAAATTGCAGAAACAAAAATATAATAGCTGAAATTAAGAGCTTTATGTGTGGATTTAATGGCACTTTAGACTGTGAAAGAGATGAGTAACGAACTGGAAGACAGGTCAGTAGAAAATATTCAGACAAAAACATGGAGAAAAATGTATAAAATAAAGCATAAATGTAAGAGACATGAAACAAAGAGAAATAGGTTCAATTAAAGTTTAAGAATGAAAAGAGAGAGATGATGGGGCAGAACCAGTGTTTGAAGAACTACCAACCAAGATTTCCAAAAATGAGGAAAGTTATAAAATCAGCTAAAATTAAAAAGGTTTATGAACCCCCAAATATAACAAATAAAATTACATCTAGGCTCCTCTTAATGAAACTAGAAACCAAATGAAAAGAGAAAAATCTTAAAAGCAGCTACAGAAAGAAATTCTTCCAACAAACAACAGTAAGACATACAGCTAACTTTTCAGCATGAATAACTGAAGTCAAGAGTTAATGGAATGAAGTCTTTAGTACTGAAAGGAAATGTAAATGTTCTGGAATTACATGTTGAGCAACAAAAGAAATGAGCTATCAAGCTATGAAAAGACAAGAATCTTAAGTGCATATTGCTAAGTGAAATAAAACTGTGTGGAAAGGCAACAAACTGTAGGATTCCAACTAGATGACATTCTAGCAAAGATAAAGTTGCAGAGATGGTAAAAATACCAGTTTTACCAAACAGTTACAGGGGAAAAAATGAGGGGAGGGTGATGAAATAGGTAAAACAGAGAGGAATTTTAGAGTGGTACAACTATTCTATGTGATACTGTAATGGTGGATACATGACATTATGCATTTGTCAAAACCCATAAAACTCTACAACTCAAGGTGTGAATCTTAAAACTGTGGACTTTAGTTAATTTTAAAAAGTCACCAGATATTTCCTTTGATCAGTGCTAGACATTTCTTAAAATGACTCTGATGGTATCTGCATCCATGTACCAATTTTGAGGGGGTAGGGATAGGATGAATAAAAATCAGGCAAAAAATGGGTTAAGTGGTTGGCTACATTAAAAATGTTATACAGTTTGAAGTCATTTGTTGTCTTCTACCTCAAATGGTTTGTGTGTAGAGATATAATCTAAAAGGCACCTATTTATTGATATAATCAGGTATAACACATTACCAGCTGATATTTTCTAAGAATCCACATAATCTTCACAAAGCTTAATGAATTGGAACACTAGCAATTGAAGGCAGCTTTATAGTATTGTATAACTTATCATCTTGATTTAACTCCAAATTTTAGGGCCTTTTCTTTGATCTCCTTTGCAAACTGCATATCTGAATCATAGTATATAAGCTCTGGTATATAGTTTTTTACACTATGTTTCATGGCACACGGTTAACTCAGTATCTTGCTTTCTCCTATTTCTTCCTAAAGGATTCCTTTTAAAAAGCGAAGATTTTGTGATTTTGCATTCTGGTTCTCAATTTTGCTGCTATCGTATTTTGACATATTTTTGGTGAACATAACTTTTAATATCTATGTAATATTCCAGCATATTGAGGTGTAATATTTTAGTTAAGTTTTCTTTCATTGTTGGTCATTTAGGAATCTCCTTTCTCCCTATTTTTTTGCTACCACAAATAACGTTGAAAAATAATGAACACACTTTATGAATTTGCTGTCATTGTCTTACAGAATTCGTGGTACTCTTAATTGATTTTAGAACCTGGTTCACTAAGGCTAGCACCATGATTTCGTTTGGAATGTATTAAGTAAGTCCAGTGAACGTGAGAAACTAGGGCAGTGAATGAAAAGTGATGAAGTTCAGATGTAAGTTCTAAGTTGGACTCGGCTTTGAAAGTTGGAAAATACTTGTTATAATTAGCAGAAAAAATAATGTCAGCAAGTTAATATTCTTCCCATTCACAGGCGGGAGTAAAGCACACGAAATGATTTGGAAACTGGGCTCTGGGGTTAGAATGCCCAAGTTCAACTCCCGCCTCCACTACTTATTAGCCGTGTGACCTTGCCAAGGTACCCTCAAGTTTGTCCTTGTAAAAAGAGGATAATGATAGTGTGTACCTCACAGTCTTGCTTTTAGAATTATTTGAACTTGAAAGTTCTTCAATATAGAGCCCTTACAAAATGCTCTATAAACATTTGTTATTGTTACTTCATATGAATTGGCTAATCAAACAGATGCATATGAAACATTATGAAAGGGATAGATAATTCTAAAAGACCTTTACCAAGGCAACTGATGAGCAACCTAATGAGAAACCACAAGTTGAATATGTTTATTTCTAAGTGAGTGACATGTTACCTCAAAAAAAAAAAAAACAGAAAAACACTCAAATTTCGTATTTTACTCAGTTACATGAACTTAGTGTTCACACGTTTAAAAAATAAGAGTAGTTATTAAATGTAATTTGATATTCATCAACGATCAATATTCCTTTAACTTTCTTTAGTCTCATAAACATACTTTCCTCAGTAAGTTTAGGGTAATATGTCTACCCAATTCTTTTAAATATTTGATTGTTTATATATTTTTCATAACTCTCTAACCACTTATAGACAAGAATCGGCTCTCTTTAGCAAACATCTGAAAGTTGGTGAATCAGTAATGGAAATCTCTGGTAAATTTTGTTCAGTGAACTACATAAGCTGTACTTTCTTCCTCCTTTTGGTTAACTCTCTATTATGACTTTCTGGAGCACTAAATATCAAAGCCGCAAGTCTTACCTTAAGACTTGCCTTAAGGTTGATTCCAAAGCAACAGTCCTCCTGAGTCAGACATTTTAGATGCTTGGCTTTGGTGACGAGCCAAGAGACATTAGAATCAATTGTTCAGTTTCTGTTGAGCACCTCACCTATACTTGGAACTTAAGTGGATTTTGCAGCAATAAGGAGAAAACATGAATTTCTGTCTAATGAGCCTGTAAGCTTGTCAGAGAAAATCTGAACCAACAAAATACTAGTGAAATATCTAGGATGTTATAAATGACATTGTGCTGTCTGTACAGACCTGTAGGATTTGGGAAGGGAGAACAAGATCTATTTAAGGGTAAGATACTGCATGAAGATGTCGTGAAAGATTTTGACTTCATCTAGGCCTTAAATGATAAGCAACAGTTTTCTTGGGAGAGAGGGATTGAGAGATGAGGTAGCATGGGGTGGTGAAAGGACCATAGGCTTTAGCTCTGCCACTTACTGCAGGCTAGACCTTGTGCCAGATGTTTATACTCATTGAGTTGCAATTTCTTCATCTTAGAAATGAGGATCGAATCCCACTGAGTGCTGCATACTCTGGAAAGCACTGCCCACATGTTGCGGGATTCTAAAAGAAAAAAACATCAGCAAGGGAGCATGGGGAAGATTGTAGAGCAGCCAGCCCGGAGATGAGACACCTGCTGTTTTACAGTGGGAATTCTTCCTTTTTTTGAAACGGGATCTTGCTCTGTCACCCAGTGCAGTGGTGCAAGAGCTCCTGGGCTTAACCATTTCTCTTTCTTCAGCCTCCTGAGTAGCTGGGACCGCAGGCATGAATAACCACACCTGGCTAATTAAACAAGTTGTTTTGTGGAGATCTCACTCTGTTGCCTGGGCTGTTCCAAACTCTTTGGGTCAAGTGATCCTCCTGCCTCCCAAAGTGCTGGGCTTACAGGCAGGCACCACCTCACACAGCTGTGAATTCTGCTTTTTGGCACACTCTCCCATCTTTCTATATCAGTTTCATTGGGAAACCCTTAGAAAATCAGCACTGTCTATGATCTCGACTCTACTGTGGAGTTACACATAAGTAATAGCCCAGGATTCAAAAGTAACTAAAAAGGACTCTAATATTTACTTGCATGGCTCAACGAATGTTAAAAGGGATACAATTGAAAGCCCCTAGCATTTCCTTAACCCTGTCTCCCTCCTTTCTGTCTTCTTTATATTGAAGCTGCTCTGGAGCATCTGACTCCCCGACCTTCACCCACTGACCCCCAGCACACAACTCCCCTCACAACCATTCTGCAGTTTTCCCTCCTTTTCTCCCTGCATTTTATCATGCAGATGAATCTAGTTTTCAGCATCTTATTCTCCCACATTTGATTATGCCCCTCTAGTCTTGTTCTTCCATTTCTTTTTTTGTAATATGTTAATATGTACAGTTTCAAAAATACAAAAAATTGTGTAGTGAACACCCAGATATCCACTAGTTTTTATAATTAACATATTGCTATGTGTCCTTGTTGTGTATTTAGTCATCTGTCCATCTCTCTGTCTACCCATTCATCTTACGTTTTTTATTATTATGATAAAGTATATTTACATAAAATTTACCATTTTAACAGTTTTTAAGCATGTAATATACTAGCATTAAGTACATTACATACATGAAATGACATTGCACATTGTTGTGCAACCATCTTCACTTATTCTTTTCTTTTTTTTTTTTGAGACAGAGTCTTGCTCTGTCACCCAGGCTGGAGTGCAGTGGCGTGATCTTGGCTCACTGCAACCTCTACCTCCCAGGTTCAAGTGATTCTCCTGCCTCAGCCTCCTGAGTAGCTGGAATTACATGCACCCACCACCATGCTTGGCTAATTTTTTGTATTTTTAGTACACATGGGGTTTTGCCATGTTGTTGTGGAACTCCTGACCTCAGGTGATCCCGCTGCTGCGGCCTCCCAAAGTACTGGCATTACAGGTGTGAGCTACCATGCCTGGCCACCACCCATTCTAAACACCATTTGTGTGAGTGAGTGTGTGCGTGTGATTCTGAAGCAGAAGACAGGAGAAGAAAGTGGCAAAGCCAGATACCTAGAAGGGTAAGAAAAAGATCAGGAGGAGGGTGGCAGAGGAACACACATTTATTAGTCATTCTTGTCTCCTTTATATATGTATCTGTAAAATCTTGCGGCCTTTAAAACATTTTTTTTTTGTAAAAATCTAAAGTAGCTAATACATATGAAAGCATGTAGCATAGGGCTAGTTTATGGTAAATGCTTGCCAAAATTTCTTGAATTCTAAAACAACCAAAATAAGAACAGCTTTGCTCCAGTCTGCATTGGCTAGGCTATACTCCAGCAACAAACTCCCATTTTATACCTTGGTGGCTTTCTCCCCAATTCTTTCAGTCCATTGCAGGTTGGAAGGAGGATCTTTGTTCTCTTTCTCTTAACCTCAGAGACCAGGTTGAGGGAACAGTCATTTTGAACATTTGCAGATATCATAGCAATGGGAAGAGAACCCTGGAGGGTCTTGAACTGACAATTAAACGCTCTGGTGTTTGGGAGGCTGAGGCAGGAGGATCACAAAGTCAGAAGTTTAAGACCAGCTGGGGCAATATGGTGAAATGTAATCTCGACTAAAAACACAAAAAAAAAATTAGTCAAGTGTGGTGGCACATGCCTGTAATCCCAGCTACTGGGGTGGCTGAGGCAGGAGACTTGCTTGGAGCTGGGGGGCAGAGGTTGCAGTGAGCCAAGATGGCACCACTTCACTCCAGCCTGGGTGACAGAGCGAGACTCCATCTAAAAAAAAAAAAAAAAAAAAATGCTCTGGCTTGGGAGGCACACAGGGGCACTTCCTCTCACAACTGTTGGCCAGAGCTAGTCACATGACTCCACCCAAACACAAGGGATTAGGAATTAATGTCCTAGCCCTAGCATTGCCAGGGAGGAAGGAAGAGTTGGGACATTTGGCAAACAACATTAGTCAACACCATAATTTCAAGCCATTCCTCAATGACAGTTACCAAATTCAGAAACAGTTTGATTTCCATTTGACAAATTTTGTCAAGGTTGACAGTACCACCAAGTAAGTGATGTTTGTTAAGTGCTCACTTAACCTAGTCCCTGGACTTTATTTTCCTTATTTAATTAAATCATCTCAGCAACCCTAGAAAGAAAGTAGTATTATAAATTCCTGTTTCCCAAGTGAGAAAACTGAGAAATAAAGCTCCAATAAATAAGTTGGCCATAGACTCGGGGGTTCATAGAGCCCAGGCTTCAACTTCGGAGCTGGCTTGGAACCGTTACTCCCACACAACCCGCCACAGTGAGTTTTCAAAGCCTTAGCTTTGGCGACGTTTTTGTCGAACAGAACCAGAGATGAAGCCCTCCCTCTGCCTCTCCTCACAGTTTAAAGCCACTAGACTGCTCTCCAGAACAGAGTTTAGCAACATTATACTCCCACGGTAAATGTTCAAAGCACCTCTGTGTTCTAGTCAGGAGATAAAACAGCTGTTCCCTCCGAATGGCTGATACTGAAATGTAAATGAACAAGGACATTTTAAAAAAAGAAAATGAAAATAGATTTACGTTCTTGCCTTTTAAAATTTTTATCATTTCCCAGCCAAGCTTACTGTTTTTGTTTAATCTTGCCATTCCTTTTCTTCTTCCTTGTATGCTCTTTTTCTTAGGGATATGCAAACTTTATTAGTCAGCTCCTCTTTCAAGCTCTGTATGATTCTGTGTTTGAGAATTGGGAATCAGGTACTTTTACTGTTAGCCCCAGGGTGGATCTGAGCAGGAGGAAGCTTTATGAATAATCAGGGTTGACATCTCCAGCGTTGTTCCTTCATTATAAATATTGTTAAAGGAGCTGTGGCCACCATGGGCTCCCACTGAACAGGGTGTGTAGAGAGGCAGAGAGTACCTTTGATTTTAGGTCTTTCCTGGATAGCTCTACGCTGATGACCCTGGTGTTGACAGGTCTCTTAGATTTGGCTGCCTTTTTTTCAGAAAGTTTCTCTTCTATTAGCATAACTGTTTGGTCTGTAGGAAGCTGGGTTCGGCTTTCCAACTCCAAAGGCTAAGATCCATAGTTAATATTAGGGCTTGTGTGTTGCCTTAGTCTGAATTGGTAATGACTGCTGAGCTGCTTTGTGACGTTAACCATTTTAGTTCCATTTGAATTAGTTATACAGCATCAGGATGTTTCTCAAGGGGAAAACAAACGATAGTACCCTTCTTCCCAACTCTTGAGAGCACCCAGTCTCCACATGTCTGAAAAGACACCAGTATTCCCTATGACAGCTAAGGACACAGCAGACCCCACCTGTATCCTACTGATCCCTGGTCATATTATAAGCAAACTGTCCTCTTCAGAGTATTTTTTTTTTAATATATATACTTTTTATTGCATTTTAGGTTTGGGGGTACATGTGGAGAACATGCAAGATTGTTACATAGGTACACACATGGCAGTGTGATTTGCTGCTTTCCTCCCCATCACCTGTATCTGTTATTTCTCCCCATGCTATCCCTCCCCAACTCCCCACCCCCTGCTGTCCCTCCCCTTTTTCCCCCCGACAGACCCCAGTGTGAGATGCTCCCCTCCCTGTGTCCATGTGTTCTCATTATTCAACACCTGTCTATGAGTGAGAATATGCGGTGTTTGGTTTTCTGTTCCTGTGTCAGTTTGCTGAGAATGATGGCTTCCAGGTTCATCCATGTCCCTACAAAGGATGCAAACTCATCATTTTTGATGGCTGCATAATATTCCATGGTGTATATGTGCCACATTTTCGCTGTCCAGTCTATCATTGATGGGCATTTGGG